>JAQFYC010000158.1:0-78344 GCA_034694165.1 Tomocerus mixtus | reverse complement strand
TAACGTCCTATCTGAGTGAGCCGTTTTCAAGTACATCTAGAAAGTTTTACTTATATACTCGTCAAGGTAACCTTAATATTTGTGAATAAAATTTTCACTACAAAAAAAAACAATAGATGTTAATATTTCATTTAAAAATGTTTGACCAGTAATATTTGCTTGAATTAGTAACTCATAAATTGTATTTCAAAATAAACTCCATACTAAACCAAGTATTTTGCTACGTTTGTGTGATTTTTCGTGATAAAAATTATTCTAATATTAAAACTATTGGAATTGGAAACCCTAACATAAATAAATATGTATAATAGCTTAACAATAAAAGTCTGACCTGCTTTGACCATGTTTTATCTGTTACTTTAAAATTTACTACGATAATTTTAATTATTTAAATACATTCAATACGACACCGAAGCAACATAAGTTAACAAAACGGAAAGGGAACAGATAAGAAAACTGTAATATGGCCGAAGTTGAAATTATGATACTTTCCTCCATTTGTCCAAAACCCTGGAATATGAATTATGTAAGGCTACAATGTAATATTCAATGCATGTAAAGAGAAAGAACAAATTGTTGTACATTTTACACACGGATTGTATTGTATGTAGAATGTAGAATGTAGAAGGTACATATGTTTCAATTGACATTTCCAATGCAAGGAAACATGCACAGATTTATATATTTGGAGAAAGCGTGGCTACAAATAGTGATTGTGTTGTGTCAGGTTGTCGTACTCGATGGCACAGCCATTTCTTTCTCTACCTTTTCTCACTGATCCATACAAATATATTATCCCAAGTCAAGTCAACCCAGTCACTACACTCGTGTACTTTACTTGCTCTTGGTTGGTTACAATCCCCTAAAACACCAACATCTCACATCTCATACGGCTTTTAGAAAATCCAAGACTCTTTACCATACGTTACGCTTGACATTGGCTAACGCAAGTAACTACTTACTTACGATATCCAAAATAGTTTTAAAAAATATATCCAGACAAAATCAACCATTTTTGTGTATTCCTTAAAACAGAAAAATACATTCTACTGTAAAACTATTGAAAAAATAAGGGAAAAAACTAAAAGAAAGCGGAGTGAAAGTAAAGGGTTGTCTTTTACATACACTACAGTACCACCATAGTACCGTACAGAATACTATGTATTTACGTAATATCGTTGTTAGAGAATACCTACTTGAGTTTCTTTATTCTGTTTCTGTGTGCTTAAAGATATATACATATATATTCTTATAGGTAAATAGGTACTATACTTATGCATGTATACATATGAAAAAGAAAGTGTTAGAGAAAGCATGGTTGGAATGGAATGCCACGAAATAGTAAAAGTGGAGTGGAGTGAGACAACAGTTGGCTCGCATGCATTCCCTTTCCTCTAAACGATTCTTCTGGTGGAGCATGAACTGAATTTTAACTCTGTCCAATATTGCCCACGAGCATTCCCTATGTTACCTTACATTACGGGGAAAGCGCTACGTTTACGGTCCCCGTTAGTTTTACCATTTCTTTGCAATGGTGCACTATGTAAATAAAGTGTATACATTAGACATCACCTACTATGCACTGTACTACCTACATTACAATCTACATACACATAAGTACAACTATGTAGATAAGCTATGTAGTAGCTACATAGATTCTTTGTTTTTTCTCTTTCTTGGCTTTACCATTGTGGTCTGGGAAGGTGAGGTGACGTGAGGTTGAAGTTAAGATAGTTACAAAGAGTATTTGTAATAAGAAATGTGCAGAAGATTCTTTGGTAATGTAATACTATTAAATGTAGTTGGGAAAAGGACACTCTTTTTTAGAGGCCAGGCCATGCCATGCATTCGACGCTATCAAAGATGATAGAATACATAGGAAAGCTATCCACGTAGATACTTCACTCCTCCCGTTTGCTTTGGTTTAGCTTTAGGTTCCCTAGACTTGATTTCTTTTGGAACAAATCACTTTCTCCTACTTTCTCCTTGTGTACAAACGTGTGTGTGCCTTTCACTCGACTAGACTACATTGTGTAATCCAGTCTACTTAACTTAGGTTACGTTTACGTTAGTTTACTTACTCCAGGCTGTGGAATCTTCCATAATACAGTAGAATAGTGTTTGGAGATCATGAAGAACAAAAAGGAAGCTATCAGAAGAGGCAAACGGCTTTCATTTCATTCATTCAGCCATTTCTGCCTTTTGTGATTTTGTTGGTAGAAAAACCTCGCCCATTTTTTATCTACAAAGTTGTGCATGGAGCTGCCGGTTTTTATTGCCGAAATTTGTGTCATTTGCATTCATTTGTGGGAGACCTTATGTAGAGTATGCACATTGGCTTGAACAGATTACAGAATTCTTTCATCTCGTAACGAGATGGTGACATCCCACTCACTTTCTCCACTTCAGCAGCAAAGCCAGCCCTATCTGTAGTACTACGGCGTACGTACGTAGTACTACCTACTACCTACATATGCTAATATCAACATTTTTACAGAATAAATCTTTTCCCGTTTAACGACATATCTTTTAGTCTTAGCATACCCACGACGCTGTACTGTATTATCTCTACTTATACATATAACTATAGCATTTTTAACAGAATCTAATAATATCTATGGTACACAAATAATTTCCTTATCTCATTATCTGTTTAACATTTACATAATATGTAGAAACATCCAAAAGTTATTAATGTTTCTGCATAAAATTTTAATTGTTATTAGTTTAGGAGGAAGGAGACAAAGGAATTAAGTAAGAGTTATGTCCTAAGGCAAGACTACAAATAGAACTAATAGAATAGAAAGGACAGACAGGTACAGACACAGACACAGAAGAACAGAACAGACAGAAGATATGTTAATTAATGCGAAAATAAGTAGTTACTTGCATCTGTAGGGAAAGTCGGGTAATATTTCTTCCGTTTATCATTAGAGGCGACACTAACCTAAACTGAACTGATTGTCATAGAACTGAGTGAGTATAATAGTAATAGTACTTATATTTACATATCTATACGTTGAAAGAGAATACAACCGGGATATTAGAGACAATAGTAAGTAAAGTAAGAGTTGAATGTGCAGAGAACAGAAGAAACATAAAACAAAGGAGAGAGAGAAAGTTAAACAGTTAAAGTTGGAAATCTTATGTTTACTAGCTTCTGTGTGAAATGACTGTCTTCTTCTGCCGTGTCCTGTCCTGTCTCTGTCCCTTCCGAAATTCTCTGTGCAGTGCATATGCCTTAGGATGTTAAGTTCTCTATTTCTCTTGGCCTGGTCTGCCTGTCGTCAAGACGGGGGAAAAGAGATAGATATTCGTATTGAATACAGATTAGGCGATTTGTGAAGGAAAATTAGAACCTGTGACTTGACTGTCTGTGTACTGCGATATCGTATAGAAAGGGTTGCATTGGAGCTCTACATGCTATTACTATTAGGCATTAAGCGTTTATATGTGTGCACTTAAACTTACTTATCGTTAGCACTAGTACATATATACATACCGCATCGAGATACGCAATGCAATACTATCAGAAGATTTTCTTGCATAGAGAATGGATAAAATTATATGATACACAGCCATTTGCATACAAGATTCTAGATTAAATACAATTACATGAGGGGGGCAACACCAAATTGCAACCAGTAAATAATGCAGCTATTTAGAACTGCATGGGTAACTAAAGTTGCACAGTTTTTCAAAATATAATTTTTCCTGTGTATCTTGTAATATTTTTAGGATGTACAATGTGACTCTTTAAAACCCTTCATGTTGACATTCACTTTGTGCCACGCTGTACTTATATACCTAATTCTATGTTGTATGTATGTGTAGGTAAGTTATAATTTCGGTAGAAGTAACGACAAAGATCAGATGTAGTCTTGAAGCCAGGTAGATACACATATTTAGTAGGCTAGTATTTATAGTATGGCAGTAGTGCATATGTTACACAAGTACAGACACACCACATACACATATGTACGGTTTAATAAAGTGTAGCAAACGATACAAAGAAACAAAGCTTGCAATATGTAAGTTATTATGCAAGTAGTGCTTGTTTAAGTCATTGTATTCCATTAGCTGTTGTCTTGTGTTAGATGTTCAAGAGAAAGTGTACAGCTACAATTGAAAGTGGAAATTCTCCAGGACGAGAAAATGAAAGGATTGAAGGTGAGTAGAGTGGATAGGTAAGGAAAGTATGAAGGTGAGCTCCAGAGTCTCATCAAGGCAAACTCTATCTTTTCTTGCCCATCATATTATTTCTAGACTGTATTCAACGACTAACGTGCGCAAAATTGAAAACATCGTCTAAGGTATCTACAGAACTACAACTATGGTTCTTCTGATTGCATAACTAAATTTTGGTGTGGTAGTAATATTGCATGTCAAGTCATATGTACACTTTTTATATTAGATGAAGAGTAAACCACGAGAATGAGGATCAAACCAGAGTAATTCACTTCAACTTTCCTCGCAATTAGTATTTACCTATAACCTCGGAACAAGACTCATAGAATTTCCCTTAATCTTCCGTTTACCTTATTCCTTAACACAAGATGTCAATTTCATGCATTACTTTTTTCGGTGAAAATGAGCCAACTTTATTGTCTCCTCATCGTTGCTAACCTTCTTTTGCGATTCGCCTACTTTTATTCCCGAGACCTTTCCTTTACCCTTGCCTCTTCTATCCTGAGCCTTATTTCCTCCTCGTGCTCCTATTAAAATATTCTTCACGCATATTAATGTGCAAATATGATGGCATTATAATGAGTACTGATTTCGCCAACCCTAAACCAAACTTCCCTTATATAATAACTTCTCAGTGTTTTAAATATATTTCTGTGTACGTATGAAAACAGGGAGGAAATACAATCCAAGATAAAAAGGGTCAGGAGACAAGGGCAATGAGGAGGAGTAAAAGAGAAACAGGAAAACAATTGAGGAATAACAGACGGGAGACCTCTTTTTTAACTTTTTAATACGCACATGTAAAATGGAATTACTGGATTTTTTTAATTAGATTAATTATTTAAGAAATTCCAAACTTTCCAGTGACATAAATATTTAGATACCTACAAACGTGGGTACCATGAAACCTATACCAGTAATAAATTACATATTTAGGTAGTAGTACCTACAATATGACTTATAGTATGAATTACTTCAACCCTGACTTTGTCAAACAATTGAGTGCAATCACCAGACACTGAAACACTGACGTGTGTCTTGGGTACTAGTGTACGTCAAGTCGCACTTGGATTAAGCTTAACTTGCAGTGTATCAGCAATTTGTTTGGTTTCGCAAATTTTTGACCATTCTTCCCATGTTGTATCAACTTATTAATTAGTATTTGTATATTTTGTATAGGTACATATATTTGTACATATATTATATCGCTTACGTCAATCTCGACCTGACCTACATTACATTAATATTTGTTAACATATGAAAATCTGCAGGTATTGCAGTAGGATATGTGTATTTGACTTCAGTGGACAATAATTCAAGGACAACAATGGGTACAGTATCTTGACTTAAATATTTGGAAAGCTCAGCTTTTTCTACGTTCCGGTAGTTAATTTAAGAAGTATATCGGCACGGTGACACTCGGGCAAGAGATTCTCCCAAAGAAAGTTAAATATAGATATCCTACCGTAACATCCTGTACTACACAGAAAGAAATGTCAAACGTACATGACGTACATACTACATAATGTCCAAGATGATTCATTCCGGATGTTTGAAATTGTATGACAGATATGTGGACAGACTATTAATTGCTTATTTGTACTTGCTTAATCACACCAATTAAATTCGATAAGATCGCTTGTTCTACAAATCCCGATAAACGAAGCTTTAAAAAAGTACCTACATACACAATTTGACGTATGTATTGCTATTTATAGTACATACTTCCACAATTATGCCGTGAACCTTCTGATTCACTCTTTTCGGTGGATAATTCAATCTACATCCTTGAAGTAATCATCCCACGTATGGGTCATGCGTATCTATAAGATATATTCATAAAACATAAAACAAATACAGTTCCGCAGTAAATCTTTAGCTATATCACAATAAAAATCACAATTAAAGCCCTTAAATATGCAACTGACCATACTCCACCACATAATACTGTTAATCAAATAGTAATGAGTCAATACAAATAGCTCTACTACATTATATTATGTTTACTTTACACATGTTCATACACAAAATGTGTGCACGTATGTACTAGAGTATATAGTATGTGCTTATAATGTACATATTGACATAAGTGACACTTATGGAACGGGTGCACGCATCTCTATAACATTGTTATCAGCAGCTGCCTGAGGGCTAAGCTATTTATGTACATACTAAATATATAATACAATGATATCTACAGTGCATATCTATAGTATATATAGTTATCCAACAGTATACGTTAATCAATCAATAAGCAAAAACTATAATTATAAGCCTTCATTTCTGGTAATACTGCAGTTTCTGAGTAATCTGCAACATTTGAGTCTTTGTAGACTATGTGACTGACTGAATTGCCTGCACTGTACTGTAATTTATGACCAGATGAAATGATGACTGTTATCTCGTAAATCGGAAAAGGACAATTCCGTAAAATGTATATTTAGGTTTCAACGTTGAAAGTGCAATTTAAGCAGCATTGGATTTATTGGGACACACAAAATGTACATACTTTTCCTTTCACGAATTTTCTAGGAAAACAATAGCTATGGTTAGGTATGGTATAGCACGTGTCATTATAACTATTACTAATTTTTTTAAGGCGAAAAAGCAATTTGGAGTTGATCTAAATACAACAACTAATTATTAAAACTAAATATTTATATTTGTAAATGCAAATCATCCATGAGCTGTAAATGCTAAGATTTGTAACACAGGAGGAAGTCCTCAACGAAATGCAATTCATAAATAGGAGGCGACAAGGTTGCTGACAGTCAGTTAGAACCAAGTTTTGGTCCGATAACAGTCCCATTTGACATTATCAGCAATTCGGAGACCACCATAGGAATATCCCGTATCCACAAAGCTGCAAACAGTATTACAACAATGGAGTTTTCAAAGATTGTGTTTGTTTCAATGTTGCTATCCACCTGTGCATTAGCTCGCATTGCCAAATCACATTCTCCATACAATTCCATCGATACTGACGACAATTACATGGACAAAGGTATATTTTCATTGAAGTTCAGTTACGGAAAAGGACATGTTGAAAAGGGCAAGGTGTACTTGTACATGGATAAAGATTTTGGAGGTACGAATAATTAATTACCCACCTTACTTACATTTGCATTTAACTTTAATTTTACCCATGTCAATGTTTATTCATGCATTAAGCATAACAAAAAATATTTTTTTTATAATTGTATCTATTTATGCTTGCACAGGTGACGTGCACACTTATGATGGAGGTAGTTGTATCAACGTAAACTCACCCGAGTCGTACTCATCTATGCGGCAACATGATCAGCAGTGCACAACATTTTTTGTAGGTTCAGAATGTCGAGGAAATAACAGAAGTATTTGTGGAAGCGATTCTCACTTGAAAGACGATCTTAACGATAAAATAGAATCATTTAGGCTTTCTGGTATGCGATAGTCTGCAATTCGCTAGGTGCTACTTGTAATGTCACCTGCACAGTGTCTTTGCTAATTATGCATATTGCATATTATTCTCAATTGTGATTGTGACTGGCTATAATATCTTGATAAGCAATACCGCATTTTCGTATGTTATATCCTTTGTATGTATGTCATTCTTCTAAATCTTATATGTAATGTTTTTAGTGACATGTTTGCGATGTGATACGAATACCTTCTCTCGTAAAAGTATTATTTTGTAATGGAAAATGTTAATAAAAATGTATTTATACTTCACCCTGTATATTCGAACTTTTCTATCACCTCGTAATATTTATAACCATAAAACACATTCAAGAATTACAAAGTTTACAAACTGACCAAAATCAAACTGATGTCATATTAAAACCATGGAAAGGAGTTAACGAATGTATCGAAGTATGCAAAACCAACACCACACGATATATTCAATGTAATTTCTTATAGTTGTGCAAACTGATATGAGTTGATTCGTAGCATGATTATTTATTGTCGTATTTATTACTACTTAGAAAAACACGATAGTAAAGTGGTTAGAACAACAATGACAACCAAACATCTGTGACTAGCTACATGTAAAATTAATATTATTATTCGCCCTGGAAAACCGGAGATTTTGCGTAACGTAAACGTTTATGTAAAGACAGTAATGTAATACCTACTGGAAATACTGGAATATTTCTAGAGTAGAAGTCAACTTTAAAGTAACTGTTGTAAAATCCAACTACGCATGCAATGCAAACAGATTTCTTATCCAGGATCACGCGATATCAGACGGAAATTATTTTGCAAGTGTAGTTTTCTACATTTATCTAAGGGAAGTTACGTAACGACTAAAAATATATATGGATAATAATCCATATATTATTATTATTGACTATTGCGATATTGACCATAAATTATAATTTAATTACTACAACTATTTCTTCTAACCCTCAGAGAACACCCGGCATTTTTACTTGGCCAAGATTTGATGTGCACATAATAATGTTATACTTGCATAATATTTTATATACACCTATGTAAGTATTACATAAGTTCAATTATATCTTATCATTACTGTAAATTGTGCTTTTACATGTCCATCTCAAAGTTCCTTTAATAATTATTCGTACAGTATATTTACTATGCCTTAATATTAAGTTTCCACTGTAAATAGAAAATGCGTCTATTTGGCAAATTGAGTTTACTTAATTTAGAGTATAGATAGTACACATTTTAGTGACTCCTTTATCTGAATAACTACTCTTAACTACTGATTTTTCTTACACCCTATATATAGTAGAATACTTAAATGCAAACTATTTTAGGGAACAGACATTTTGTAATACACATCTACAAGAAAACTATTAATTAACTACTAATTTGTATATATACATAAAGAATTGCAAGATAAAAAGATTCCATTTTAAAATTCTAATCTGTTTTTACATAGTTTGCTGTTTGTAGTAAAATGAACGAAAACTAAATCCCGAATGGGTCTACGCAATTGTCGAGAAAGATACAATATTTACATGTCACTTACCCCTTTCAGCATATTTTTATGCTTATACGCACAAGAAGGAAATAGTAGCAAAGGAATAAACCAATGGAAAGCAAGTGGTTAAGAAGAACTAAGAAATCCATTTCTTAGTTCACGCACCCATTTCATAATATCTTCAAATTAAACAATTTGACCAACGGAATTAGTTCCACTTGAGTAGCCAAGAGAAAATTAATTTGTCTCGCCCAAGAAGCTATTATTATGATTAGTACACAAAGGAAGTCTCGCAACGGAGTAAAATCTGCTGCTTCATATAAAAGAATTGAAATTCTTTTTGCAAATGGACCAAGTGCGACGGGAATGTCATGTGAAGAATATTTTGAGAGCATCTGAGTTTACGTACATTATTCAAGTTGAAAACACTACTACTTTCCCTATGTATTCTAGAATCTTGCTTCCTTCATATTTCTGCTATTTACTTACATAGTAAGGAAAAGGATAGATATATGTACATAGTTCTGCTGTGTAGCTGACTCTAAGTAGAAATGGTTTAACAGCAATGACAAACGAGTCGAAGAGTTTGGATCATTTATTTCGAGCAGATGTTCGCCTCCCTCAAAACTGGGCAAAAAGATTTTATTCTAACCATTCTCTCATTCCTTCTGACAACTCTTCACTAAACTGTATTTCACTACTACTAGTAAACTGTACTGCACAGTACTCTATATAGTTATATCTGATTCCATATTTATATATATAACACATATTTACTATACTACAACTACTACATATTATATTCTAGGCATGTGATACCTATTCGGTATTTTTATATACCTAATGCAAGCAGTTGAACAAAAGTGTAAAGGTTTATACTTTGTAGCTTTGTAGTTCTACTTAAAATCTCTAATTAAA
Organism: Tomocerus mixtus; assembly: GCA_034694165.1. Lineage (NCBI taxonomy): Eukaryota > Metazoa > Arthropoda > Collembola > Entomobryomorpha > Tomoceridae > Tomocerus > Tomocerus mixtus. Next base: position 68,308 of record JAQFYC010000158.1, on the reverse strand, counting down.
TAATTTAGGCAAATTAGTTTTAAAGTAGGACAATATAGTATTTGTATAGGCTGTACAGTTTTTCTACAGGCTTTTTATAGTAAAATTGGAGAAGTAAAAAGTACTTATATAGGTGACTCAGACCTCAGAGGTAGTTCAGTTTTTTCATAGGTACACAAATACATTCGAGGCAAAGTAAGTAGAAAATTCTAGGTAAAGTCAGTTTATTTATAGCTGCCATTAAATGCAAGCCCTTAACTAATAGGGATTAGAGACCTTTTGAAGTACTAGCTTAACCTTTTCAGCTCAACGTTTGGTTACGTGTTCATACACGTTTGGGTTCCTATAAACTTCCCAGAACATTTCTATTTTGGACCGTACTTTTATTGTAGCCTTCTTCTGAATGGCTAGCGTTTAGATACGTACACATTCCCGTTTATTCGTGTTAATTTCAGTTTGCATACGTGCTCTTTTCTTGAGTATATAAGATGTTCAACAAAGAAACCGTCATTACAACGACAGACCTTGAAGTGGAAGGACCTCTCTCAATATATTTTTGTATCCAAGGTTATCCCAGAATTTCGTCAAAGTAATTGGATATTCATCATGTCTCCACATTTCCAGAATATTGAGACAACAGAAGAAATATCAGTTGGAGCAGCAGAAATGGAGATTGGAGAATCAGAGAAAAATGAAGCGACTGAAAATAGTACTAAAGCCTGGTCTATCGAGACACGTGACATAAACAAACTTGTCCCTGGCCGATCTAATGGCATCGCTATACTTGGACAACTAGAAATATCGTTTTCTAGGCACAACAAATACGTTACTGCCCACATGAAGAGGAAAAGAGATGGACAGCAGATTGAATACTTTCGTTTCTCAAATAGAAGCCTTTGCAATATTCTGACGGCGTGTGAAACCATTAGGAAAGATACTAAGTTGAATGAATTGCAATATCTCACCAGTTGTGGAATTCAAATATGTGCTTTGAATGACTTTGTGGTGAGAATAGAAAAATTGTCAATACAGAACAATGAATCGTACATCGATATTGCTGTAAATGAATTTGATTTTGTCATTAAAAAATTTAAACAACGTTTGAATAAGTAAATAAAATATATAAAAGACTTGACCTAAGAGCATTATTCATTCACATTCTGAACTTTCCACTTATAGTATAGTCACATTCTTTTCTTCATCACATCCTTTTCTGATTTTGGAGCTTTTCCAATCTCTAATGGAGAGTTTGAAGTTCCAAATAACCCTGTTTGAGCTTAAGATATGTAATAGTGTAAGGGATACAGGGAACCAAAGCGGACCTATGTATGCAATCTATTGTATGTAATGTGAGAACAAAGAAAGAACAATGGAATTGAAAACAAAGAAATAACAATGGAAGTGAAAACAAAGGAAACCAAGGAAGTTCTATAATGCAAGAGTAGAAGCAGCAGCGTGAGAGCTTGAACGTCCGCTCTAATCAAGAAAAGAGAGAAGAAAGACGGACGCATCAAAAGTATAAAAGGAGCGCCTGCGCAGGACTTCCGACCACAAAACTAATAGGGGTTATAGACCTTTAAGTACGACTTAATTTGAATCATAAGGTAGAATAAAGGGAATAGGCAGTGGAACAAGATATTTCAGGAGTATTTTTCAAATGCATAGTTATATTATAACTGCAGGTAACCATAAATAATTAATGGAAGTCATAAATAGTAATACTTTTATTAGTATCAGTGGCGAATCCACAAAAAATCCAGTGGGTGGTAATCTAGACTTTTACGCATAATATCAAAAAATTAATTTTTTGAGGTTTCATGTCAACTTATCTAGTGTAAGTTCGGTAGTTCCAGTGGGTGTTACAACACCTAAAACACCCCTCTGGATCCGCCGGTAAGAATTCTGTATCACACTAATGCCAAATCGTTGATCTCTGCTTATCTCCAATACGATTTACGCATTCCAATACTCATGTAATGCTTTTGAAAAAGGACTTCCATACATTCAGATTTCTCGTAGTTAAGATCCACAAGCTAAATTCTATTACACGTGAGTGCATGTTTAAATTGTGAGCTAATATTTCATTTTTGTGAGCCCAAATTCACACCTAATCCCAATTCCCAAATGTCAGATTGTTTGTTTTTGTTTGAGAGCAAATACTTCCAAACATACAAGGCGGTAGATGAACATAAGATTATGTAGCGTAGACGGATTTACTTATCAAAAAAACTATAAGTACTATGAGAGGATATCGTTGATATCCCCTCATGGGGTAATGTTTAGTAAACTGACGAAAGTAAAAAAATACTTCCTCAGTTGTCTTTCGGTTATGGTCGCGGGTATGAAATATACCCGTAAATCACATGCATCGCTAAGCCATGCTGTGCAGGTAATTAGCAGTAAGATGATTTGCATATCTTCTGGATAATCTCTTATCTTTAGGTTAAGGTGAAGGTAATAATATGTTATTGTACTGGGAATGTCGTGAATACAACATTCTCCTATGCTTTAGCTTATAGTTTAGTTTGTACCTAAAATATACAATAATGTAATTTATGCTTGGTGGCAAACATCACTCCAGATTTACCATTACGATGGTCAAGAGCTCGGCTCATTTCCTCTGTTAAATATTCCAGAATCTATCTGTTAATACAGTAGCGAACGTTCTTTGTTCTACTACAATTAAATACTGATTTAATTGTTAATCCATTTATTATGGTGCATTAAATACTACGCTATTTAAGTGATCATCCCCTCATTGGAATTGGACATGTCCTGATATTCAGCTCTCCAGATAATTCACATCAGTTTGGTCGGTAACATACATATTATAGCACACAGCCATTTGTAAATAAGTATCATTTAATATTATGTTACCTACATCTATTTATATACATATTAAGAAGAATTAAGAGTATAATTAACATTAGTTCTTACAACTACATAATATGCAGAGGTATTAAATTACTAACTATACTTCTGCGTGTACAATGCCGTAGTACTACTTATCTTACCAGCAATCGTTAGAAAATAATATAAATACTAAAGGAAATCCGTAAATATTAATAATTATCATGAATACCGATTTGAATGAAAACTGCCACAATTCCCTATTTTGTGTATTGTGTATATTTCTACCACGCATTCCCTCTGCGCATTCAAAACGTAAAACCTTTCACTGCTACTGCTACATTTTGCAAAATACTGACAGATTCCTTTATTTTACTATAAGGAAAAAAGTAACTGCCACATCCCTTTGCTTTACCTGCTCATTAATTGGTACCCTTTAAGTACTATAGCTCCACCTTTCCAGCTCAACGTTTGGTTACGTGTTCATACACGTTTGGGTTCCTATACACTTCCCAGAACATTTCTATTTTAGATCGTACCTTTTTGTAGCCTTCTTCTGAATGGCCAGCGTTTAGAAGATGCGTACACTCACTCGAACGGGCTGTATATGGTGGCTTGGCAGTTGTTAAATAATCCTTGTAATTTACAGCTTATGTAACAACGGAGAGAAATGCAAGAAAACGTAACGCTTTTATATAGCACATACTTACCTATGTACACAGAAGATTTAAATTGCAAATTACATTTTTCATGAACATATTCACAAAACGAAGCCTACATTCACCGGATAAATATTTCTATAATATGTGTGTATACATGTATGCAAAGCATTATAATTATAAGTGAACCATTTCCACTTCCCATACATCATCTTCAGTCTGTCTGGATTCCAATTTATGAATATAGATACAATCGAATGGAAGAAATGTTTCTTTTACCGTTGAGCTAACCAATGCACTTACAAAGAAATATCTCCAAAATTAATTTGAAGGATTTCCGTAAAACATATTGGAAAGAAGAGAAAAAAAGTTTAGGAACAGGCAAATCATCAAGGCTTATTAATAGTTGAATGGCAACCAGGACAAAAGTTTTGTCTCTTTAAGTGAAAAGTGTCATACCTGTAGGATATTTCGTTCCTCCATGTAAAGCAATAAACCCATTTTATTTAAGCATGTAGGTATAGAACACAGAACCAGCATTTGCAATTTACATATATTTATGTATCTTCTTCGCATTTAGACACTCTAATTTTTAGCTATCATATTCATTTTTGGGAACAAATCTAAGAACTTTTTCTTTTCTGTTTGTGCATGTCCGCATTCGACAAAATCATTGATTTATAGGACAAGACAAATTCCAAAACTTTTGTATAGAAAGAGATGCCCAATTTTTTAAATAGGTATTTGCTATATCTTAATTTGCTTATGTTGTACATACAATACTAATACAATACTCCAATACTAATAATTTTTATTCCCTGACAGGTTCGTAAGAATCAATTTCCTACATAGTTCACTCAAGGTTTTGAAAGGGTACTTACACTACCTACAAATATTCCGGGTCTATGCTGATTTGATTTACCTATAATCTTTTAATACTTTTTAATCCGCCCACACTTAATTACTTTAATACCTTCAAATGTAATAAGATTCTTTTAGGTCTGAGAGACAACTACACGGAAGGGATAACCCTTGACCACTCTGTTGCTGGCAATAAGGGTCAATTTTCTTGGAAAAGATTAGGAAGGATTAGGTAAATTACAACTTCACCAAATATTCCATATAGTTAATTCGTTACGTGAATTCCTCGTACTAGTCCAGTCTACATTATTTTAGATTTAAACGATTTAATATGTCAAATACAAATAAGTAATCATATAAAAATAGCCAGACTTACTCTGTAGCCACCCAAACTACGCACTGCACATTTAAACGTTGCATCTCTTCCAAGGGGAACTGTTAAGTTATCTAATTGCTCTGCAAATTCCGGCTGAAAGTCCGTCACAGCTCCTCCATCTGAAATAAAAATATAAACATTTAACGCTATACTATTTGTATTATATACATTGATTATGTTTCTTGGCAGTCAGGTGAATAGTTTGCACTGTCTTTGTCAACACACTATAATTAGTCTTCATATTTCGGCGGAGTCTGCTAATTTATATTATAACTACTTACTGATGAGTCGCGTCTGCATCTTATTATTAATTGGATACATAGGTATTTTATGCGGTTAGTGGGTTACAAGTTACCACAGTTTCTGGAAGACTTAAATAATAATTTGTTAATATAGTATGTGAACGCAGTTAACATACAGTATAGATATTAATACGAGCATAATACATGTAACTATGCACCAACTAAGAGTAGGATAAAACATATCAGTCCTAGTAATAAAATATTACTTTCTGCCAACTGCAGTCGAAACTGTCTGGCCCATTCCTATGAAAAATTGTTAATGTGCTTTATACCATATGCAATCTGATACTACATGCAGCATTCGTAATTATAGTATGCTGATACAACATAAATGAGTAAGAAAAGAAATCAACAACGAGGATTTTTGCCTGCCTTATAAGTATAAGGACAGATCAATTAAGAAGTTGTAGAGATATGGAATTCAAGAATTGATTCAGATACATTTCACAGCTATTAGCATAATGCGTATGCAGTATGCATTCAAGGTTCTTTTATGCTATCCTGTTTCTGTTCCTGTGCAGCTTATTTTCTACATAGCTAGTACGCTTATTATTTTATAGTAACTCTTTCGTAGTTAAAAATACCAACATATTTAATAATGTACACGTATTTAATGTTTATATACACAAATGAAGATATTTTCCAATCTTAAGTGCCGCTGTTCATACAATGGCAAGTCATGGATAATAAATAATAATAATGCGTGTGAAAGTGGAATAACCCCCTACAACAATTTTTTCCTATTTAGTTTTTCTACGCATTAACCTCTATACTAGCTATCTTTAGTGATATTTACTTAAAGAATGAAAGTAATAAGAATAATAGTACTATTATGCACCACAGTGTAGTATAGCCTTTACTAGCCTGCGTAGTAGAAATTTAGAGAAAGGACATGGTAACATGATATAGATACGCATAAATACATACACACATAAATAAATACATACTAAAACTCTAGTCAGCAGAAAGAGTCTTTAGGTTTGAGGATTGAGACAGAGAGTTGACCTGACTAGATTTGCCTCGACTTGGCTAGGTTTTAGTGGAGACTACTGTACTGTACGTAAGAATGTAGTGTAATGTTATGTTGTGTAATGTAGTGGTGTATAAATGGTTGTGTGTTTGAGTAAATTTATGTACTTGTACTACACTTAGACTGAACTGAACTGAACAGTTGTCGAGAAGTCACAGTCACAGTGAAAGCAAGGCTACTAAACTAAATACATTGAATCTGTGTACTATGTAAAGAAAGGGCAGAAACAGGGAAGAAAGAGAGTTAGTAAGTGAGCTCATAGAGTCGCAGAATAGGTTAGTGTTCTTAAGAAGGAAAGGAAACCACTTATTTCCTTACGAGAATCCTTTCTATCTGCTAGAACAGCACTAAACTCTACAAGTCTTTATTTTATAGACTAACTACTTAACTACTCCACAGTCTACACTACCAACTACAATACACACACTCACTGCCCTTCTGTACTTACTTACTTGCAGTACAAATACACAGTAGAAGTACGGCACACAAAAGCCGAGTTGCTGAATGGAGAAAGTCACTGTGATGTTATGTTATGTTAGTTGGTGACAAAGACTTTCGTCTTCGCCAATGGAGTGTACAAAAAGCTCGAGTGTTCATGTAAGTACTTACTTACTCTCAGCTTTTGTACCCTTTCTTTCTCCCTCTCTGCTAATGTATACATATTGTACTTATACTATACATTCATACAATGTACTACTACTTACTTGTATGTAGAATCCTTATTGAGCAAAGGATACAGAATAGAAGTACAGTAAAGAGAACGTTCTCCAAAGATGCATTACATAATATTAGATGGCTCCTTTTATGTTTATAATTTAGTGAGCTGGATGGATTTAAACGGTTTCCCTCTTTATCAACTCCTAATGTAATGCATAACAGTGAAAACCCACTACACACTGTTTCTATTTCTGCAACCCTTCACGCACACATATCACAATCTACATCTCAAAACAATAGATCCTATTTTGTGGACTTCCTACCTCATTTATGCTGAATAATTTTATATTTTATCAGAAATTCCAACCCCGAGTACGCACATGTTTTAAGAACACAGCATTCATTAATGCGTTAGATCAAACATCTTCATATTTAGAAAGCTAGGTAACTTAACAATCAAATACCCAACAACTCTAGAAATGTTTAAATGTGCAAACAATTTCGCAATACATTATGATACATGCACCCTCGGCACAATACGCCCACTAGCTGTTTTCAACTTTGTTCGACATGTTCTACTACGGCACATATAAATAGTTAGCTGGATTTGTTCTACTTCTACTTATTTCAGAGTTTAGCATAAGACAAGACAGTAAAATTATTTGTAATAGTGGAAAGATACAATAGCGTAATAATGACAGTGTCTTATCTTCTCGTCATGAGTCTAATTGAAGTGAAAATGAAGTGAAGTGTGACAAAAAGAGACATGTGGACATTTGTACTATTTAATAGTATGCTGAGACTTGGCAAATAATAGAGTGTGTGAAGGAATGAGAATGGTAAGCGAGAGAGGAGACTGAGACTAAATATAATATAAAGTAAGTGAGAGGGGGCTAAGAAAATTTTGAATGAACTTTCTCAAAGAAATGACATTTAGTTAGAATGGGAGTGAGTGAGAGAAAGAAATTGTACACGCATTTTGGAAGGAGATGAACTTAATAGGACAGTAGTCCATAGTCCATATGAGTACATACAATATCAGTAGTTGTGTATATTAGATCACACAGAGACAGAGTGACTGTATACATGTGTAAGAGAGATAATAATAAAGCTACGTACTTATAGTTACATGCATACGCAGTACAGGGAGTAGATCGTAGTAGAAAGTGTGCTGTGGCTTGCACCTACTTAAGTATACTATTAGATGCACTGTAATGCAATGGAGAAAGCAGTAGAGGATAATTTACTATACTTTTCCATTAGTAGGATTGATTCTTTCGTGACCAGGGCTGTGGTGGGAAACTTAAGCGGGCACAGAAGGAAACACAAAGTTTTTATACATTCCTTTCCTCCAACTCTTAAGATATTCTCACAGAACAGAACAGTTTTGCCAACAAGTACAGAACAGTGCAAAGAGCTCATCGTATCTTTACTTTATTCTTATGTGCAGGGTCCACAGTATATTTGGTCACCCTCGATTTCTTTGAAAAATACAAGTTCAGGTTCAAGTGTTTTCAGGTTTTTCCAGTTTAATCAAGTCCTAAAATTTACAAAAACCTAAAAGGTTTTGGGTTTTGAATTTTTCGTCCAATATGTTTTTACAAAAAGTTAAAAAATTTAGTGGAAATTGTAAACAAATAGTTAATGAACTTTCTTTTTTATGTCGGGAGAAATCAGGTGAAAGTTAGGTACCAAACACTGGATTTGTGGGTTTTTGGTCGGAAAACCCCTTTCGTGTCCTGTTGACCCCAGAGCATATCTACACGTTTTTGAATTGTCAAGGCTTTAAAATATTTTTGCTTTTCTCTACGAAAGGCTAGGTTAAAATTTCTCAAATATAATTATTGGCCTAAAAACACTTGCTTTGGATTTGTGGGTCTGTTAAATGCTAAATCCTTACCCACCATGGAGTTATCCAGGAAACGCTGTTAAGATGGAAAGTAGTGTAAATATACGTAGCATACCCTGTATTTTGCACCCTAAATAGATATAAGAACTCTTCTTGAGAGAAAGTACTTATTTAGCTGTGGCCTGGCTTTGGTTCTATTTTACCATCGCAACACTTCATCTATGAATTCCACAGCTAAGTATAATAGAAAAGAATAGCAGGGAATCTCTTCTGGAGGCTAGCCGTCAACTCACTTACATTACATTAGATGCCTAGACAGGTTTTATACGTAGTTGACTCATCCAATTGAAATCCGACTTTAGTTTCCTTCTTTCTCAAAGGCTTTCTCTTTATACTCTACTTACTACTTACCCTAATACAGTATTCCATGTAATACGTACTTATATCCACAACAGACTAATCTACTATACTAATCTATATAGTACAAGACAGGGGCAACTGAAAACAAAACGAAACTATGTTCCAAACAGCTAACGATAAGTCCAAGAATTATTTTTATTGTATATTCCTTGCCATCTCATGTTTTCTTATTCTTAGCTTGGCTTTCCTCTTAATACGCGAGAACACAATAGAATTGCAGTACACAAACCAGTAAACACCCTATTTATTGCTATGGCTGACTTAGAAGAGAAAATCAAGCGAAAACAAATAGAGAAATGGATATTCCTAGTATGTATAGCCAAATATACTTCCAACTTACGTTAAGGGGCTTAGTTAGACCCAATCTACTCACTCAGTCAGTCAGCTCATCTCAACTCCATTTCCTTCCTCTTGCCTCTCCAAACGTTTAAACACTAGGATTATTTCTCTTAACGCTTCAAATACAACTTTATACCATCTAAAAAACACTCCAATGTTTGTGCAATCATAATACACCTAAATTATCTGTCACTAATGTGCAAAATATGTAGGGAGATATCTCACATTGTTTTTATATAATAGATAAAATTATGGGAACAAAAATAAACTAACATATTTATGTCAATTAAATTTTTTTGCATATTATTACAGGATTCCCGAGCGAAAAATATGGCCACCATTATTTTATTGATCGATATATTTATTCTGCTAACGCAATTTTAATGAAATAATTCTTAAACACACTATTATTGTTCAAAATATTTCCATTAATACACACTACATACGAGTGATGCTTAATATTTGTCCATTGCCATTAAATAGAAATACCTCAACTTCAATATACACATAGTATACATAAATATATGCATGTGACGAGTAGATAAATGAATGATGAAATGCGAAATAATATTTTACGGATGTTCAGTTTTCAGTTCTATGTGGCGACAGAAAAGATTAGATGAGGAGCAACAGTAAGCAGCAGCACTTAGTTTTATTAAAAATATTTTCGCAGCATGATTTATGTTTTTGCTTAGCTTTCCTATGAAAATAATACACAACTCTCTAAGTATCTCTTCCTATTTAATCTTTTTTGAAAGGAGCTAGCTTATGTATTCTCTAAAAGAGCAGGGACATAGCAAGATGGTGTATACTGTATAGTCCTTGTGATTGTGGATACACACTTTTGGAACAGCGCTGTTCGGTTTTCAAATGAAAAATTGTTTAATTTTTAAATTAGTAAAATGGTAAGCAATTTCAATACAATAGTTCTAAATCAATTCCTCAAACAATTAAGAGAGCTTTAAATTTTTTATAGGCATTGGTAAATTATATCCCATTAAACATTTTTTTTGTTACTGCAAAAATTATAAATAGAGAACATCCAGGTCAAAATAACACCAAACTATTTTATAAAAAAATAAAATTTTCGGAAATAAGTTTCATTGCTCACCAACCAAAGGATCTAATATTTAGAAACCGATAAAAGGATAAGATAAGCCGATGAATGTTAGTATATTTATTAAAGAAGAAGCGATATCTGGGATATAACTATACTTATTACGTGTACTAATGCAGAACGGTACTTTGAGTTGTTTATGCCAAGTTACCACTTATAAAACATACATTACCCACATATACTTACTATATTATAGTAAATTGGATTTGATCGGTTCGGATTTTCAGATGTGCATTGTGCATTATTTTATTGTGCTAAGGTGGTTTGGTTTCAATTCAACCAGTGGCAACCCCATCCGAAAATTGGATCAGACAAGCTGAACGCCAAACCTTGTAAAGTAAAGGCAAAGAAATCCATTCCTTTTAGCAACCCTTTCCCATTCTCATATTCTCACTTTGAAAAACAGAATCCCCACTCCTTCCTTCTACTGCTACTGACACTTATAAGAAAGAGAAAGTGGATTTTCTCCAGTCTCTAATGTATGCCTAAGCTGAGTCCTAAAAACACTCAATTCCTATACAACTGTTCGCAGTGAAATGAGGAATTTATATAAAATCATACTTATAATGCTAACTGCTAACCCTGTATTGTAAAAGATTAGACTCTACTCGCTCTACAACTATTGTGCAAGGATATTATATGGAAAAAGTCGATAAAATAGTTTTGACTACTCTAATAGATACTTTAATCTACAAAAGATGCAGAATATCTGCAATTCCTGCAATAATAAGCTGGAATTCAAATTTAATGTGAATCAAAACGTTGAATTTGAATTGTGTCTCCTTTCCTTTCTCATAACAACTAAAGTCTAATAGATATCTGTATGATAGTAATGTTAACGGAAACTAAAGGTAGAAGGACTATGTAATGTAAAGGTATTCAATTCAGATGGAGAGAAATTCTCGAGTTGTGAATTGTCTCCTTCCTTGTTATACGCTACATCTTACTTACTTTACTTTCTCTCGCCTCCTCGTTCAAAATTCAACAGAAAGTTGGAAATTACTTTGTGAAACAATAAGAGCCGAGGTGTGGTGTGAACTCAACCTCACGGATCTATTTCCGCTCCTTTATAAATGCCCCTTTGTCTATACACACCATTCTTACACTTAGTATAGCCATTATCACATATCTTTCGTATGTACTGCAGATTATATAACTGTAATACATATAAACGTCCTTATATATAATGTGTATATATATTTGTACTAATTCCAAAATGTCGTACTATTGCATCGTCATTATATAATATACAGATTCGGAAGTATACATATGCACAGTTATTATTTAGTCCATTTGCTTACACAGACTTAGACAACAAGATTTCCATTAAACATTCTTACTAACAACTTATTTTCAACTATAGTAAGTAAATAAGTGTTGTAGACAGTTATTTACAAATATAACAATTGAAACATTCAAGAATGTTGTACAATTATACGTGGAAAATGTTAGATGCGTTATAGATCCCGAATTAAAGTGAAAGACACGTCGCAGGGTCATACGAATGTGATGCACTACTAAAGGAGATAATTTACGTTGCAAGTTTGCAAGGGAGTAAAGGACAATGTGGAATTAAAGCTTTTAGCTAAACAATTCCTTGTAACTTAAAAACACTTTTATGTTCCCCATTTGGTAATTCAATGAAACTGAATTAGTAAATGAGAAAAATATATACATCCGATCATATCAACTAATACAATACGTAATCGTAATAAGTAATGCATATTAATATTTGAATTTTCACATGGAAATGTGTCTCGCATATTCTCTAAGTCATAATATGTAGAGACCTACTAAATAAATAGGTAGATAATATTTAATAACGCAAAGAACACGGAAAGAACCATAGCATCGAAAGCCTATACATTACTGTAGTAAAGAAAGAATATCATAGATACATATAGACACATAAAGAAAGTGTAGAGAGATATAGGATAATGTTTTGTGTGTGTGTGAAGAGGAGAAGGAAGGAAACCGAAGGATAGGATATGAGGCAAGTTAAAGGAAGAAGAGAAGAAGAAGAGGGATCCCAATAATACAGTTGTCTGTAGGAATTATGAGAATATTCAGGATAAATTAGCTCCCATTCATTTCCACAGGGAGCCATAGGGCCAAGCATTCCTTGTCCTTCTGCATAGAACGCTTCTCCTAAATGTCTTGATTAGAATTCTTAATCAGTATAAAGAAATGGCTTCATTTTCTTACAGCGACTCTCTTCCTTCTCCTTTCCTCCACATACATTACACTATCAAAACTATGCAAACGCGGGCCACACAGAATCCTTCTTTAGTCTAACAAATCCTTAGTCTTCTTTTATGTTCCGTGTTACAGTCGCATATTATTATATGTTACCCCGTTTACTACGTATACCTCTACACTGTCAACTCAGGAAATTATCATTGTGAATTGTGAACTAATACATTGGAAGAAGATAGTCTGGCCTTTTCAATTATACTAGTTATACTACCTATACTCACGTGCATACAATAATGTAATATCATATTGTTTAAATTCTATAGCATAATGCAATTATTAATTACCCACATAGAAACTGGTTCAACATGCAAGGTAGTGGTCCTGTTGTCCTATTTTTCAATATAAGATACTTACTATAACATACAATTCTAATGTGTTTGCTTATATAGGTATATATAGTCTTTAATCGTGGTAAATTGGCCAAATTTTCTGCAACTAAGTATATACTAATATGGTTGTTTAACGGAGAAATACAATTTCAAGCTCGATTGCACAATACAATGTGCCTTTTACTTATTGGAAGTGTATAATTGTTTTTTTCTTTGATTTTTATGGTTTCCTTTTTAAATCTCTAACCTACTAGTACTGCAAAGTTGATTAAATAAATTATGACTGCAAAACTAAAATAATATAATAACAGTAAATAGATACAGTACATATTTGTAATTTATATTTTCTTTAATCTGTATATTCGAATTAGCAGAATGACCATGGTAAAATAAGTAACTTTTATCGGCAGTCAAAGTTTTTGAATCGAAGGATAAGATAAATGTTTTTCTTTAGCTTTGAAACAAAAAACAAACAGATCGAGTATGAAATTAATATAAGAGGAGATTTTGTATATTACACAGACTATGTACATGGTGTTTTAGACAGAGATTCTTTACTTTTAATAATATTAATGTACATAACATAAATATAAAGATAGATAATAGAGAGTGAGCGTAGTTCATTCACGAAGGGGTGCAGGTTGACTCACTGAGACTGAGACGAGCAGGAAATGAAAGTCTCGTCTAGTTTACTGTTGACTGTTCCGTAGTTGACTTTGCCTGCCTTGTTTTGGATATAGAACAAGTATAGTCATAGTGCATTGCGTAGGCAGTAGGCACTCTTTATCCGATTTGCATTTCTTTGTTTAGACGTTAGGAATGCTGTGCGAAGTGAAGGTCTTAATGTTCCAAATGGGAGAAATGAAGAGAATAAAAGAATCTGGAAGCATTTATTCCGTTCTCCTCTTCTTTCCCGTATATCAACTAATTTCACATTGGGGGAGAACAGAGACTTTTACTCAGCAGACTCAACCCAAGCCACTTTCTCATCTCAGTCAGTGATCTCAACAACATACATAACATCAGTTCAGCTCAACCTTCAATTCAAACTATTACAGTCATACTATATGTACAGGGTGTTTTTATGTTCTGACGCACTCAAGATTACAAATGAGAATACATCTCTAAAAGAAAACAGTATGAATCATTCAAAATTCATGCACATTTTTTATGCTTCCACAATTTTGCCAAAATCTTCATCAATTGATAAAATACGAATAAAAATCTGATAAAATATTTCTTGCATAGAAAAAGACAATTTTGAAAATTCATCTACTAAATTATATTAATATGACCTAGAAAATATTTTGTTGCATTTGATACTTTTTTAGAACATTTCTAAGACTTTCTTTACTAATACATATTAACAGTATAACGGATCTTTCAGAGTTAGCATCAAAAATGAAACCTACCCTGTACAGTACATACACACTTACTTTACTTACTCTTCAATGGCACTACTAGTAACTTTAGCTGCAGCAGTGTACATTTAAGTGCAAATATAGGGCTAAGCTGATTGTGTAGAGAATTCCCTACTATAAGTAATAGTATATACCTAACAACGTTATGTTACGTAATGTAATCTAATGTAATACAACGTAAAGGCTCGCTGCTTCCGAGATCTCTACTTGTATAATGTAAGACTCTCCTCCTCTACATGTATGTTACACACTCTTCTCTTACTTTTCTCTATACACAAATGTTTATAGTATAATACTAATAGTGTGATATATATTTACATTAACATGCACTAGTTAGTTAGCTATATGTACAATGTACAGTTATACAGATAGAGAGCAAAAATGAACACGCGTATGTTGCACTGTACTCTTTCACTTTCCCTCTTTCTCAGATGCCATTCTTTTCTGTGCTTCAGACTTCAGAATGTTATAATGTGCTTTGCCTGGTGTGGCATGGCCTTGCTTTTCTTTCCCTGACTCGCCTCCTCTGTGCCGCTTGAAAAAATCGCATTTATTTTTTCGCTAGAATGACAAAATCACTCCCATGTTGTCAGAAAAGTAACAGTGGAAGCTAATAGTGACGCCAGTCAACTCAACTCATTTTAAGATTTTCTAGATGAGACTTGTTTAATATACAGCAATACATTCTACATATTTTATACTGTACATACATTACTGTATGCATTCATGGAAACTATAGGAATGTGCAATGTACAATTTAATATACCACATAAGTAAAATACTCATGGGTTCGCATACAGCCTTTTGTTTTGAGAGAGCAACGAGAGCAAATGTACTGAATTGTATATTGTATGGCTTATTTACTATATTGTATTTTTGAAGTATGGAATGCCAACTCAAATATAGAAGTCTGATTTATACTCATGTACTCCTATTTACGTACGGTGAAGGTGAAATAAAACTTTCTCTTACTTTCTCCGTGGACATTTCCCTGTGTCCCACAAATTATTAATCAAAGAATCTTTTTATAATTTTGTCATAATTAAATATTTAAAAAATATCTGGGAACGCATTAAAAACTCCGTTACCAAATTGCAGCCCATAAATTTTAACCTTACACCGGAAAGGTTCGTGAAAACTTATAATTTGAAGGGCACTGTGGAGTATGTAAGTAAACAACCTTATAGAAGCAATCTATAGTGTTGCAGCATAATGAGTCTATACAATATATGCAAGGTTAACTAATAACTTAGCTTCTTCAAATTTAATATACCAAAAATGTAGAAAAGGAAACGGAACAGACGGACTTCTTGACTTTTTCCTTCACATTCGCAATGCACTTTCACTCATTGAGTGACTGCTTTCTTTTTCTTAGTTTCTGCTTCGCTGTACGTTTGGTGACTTTTGTTGTTCTTGTTTTATAGAGAAGGAAGAGAGATAGATGAGTCTAATGAATGCATAGGACGGAACGGAAAAGGAAACGAAGTCTTATTATCTGATCCTGACTAAGACTGAGTGACTCGACTCAGATTCCCAGACATTGCAATGTACATCTACATACATATATTGTTTGGATTGCCTTGTTGATTTGATGTTCATCTTGAAACGTGAATGTTGTGCAATGCAATGTAATGTTATTGTAATAGAATCACATAGAATAAAATGAGACTTTTCCCTTTCCCTCCACATTCTTACACACTATTTACGAATAACAAAACAAATGTATATGTATACATGCACTACAAAAAGCTAGTATATAGAAACTACTCTACAAATATACTTTGTATTATACAAACGTATAGAAACATTTTACATCGTACTACTATGTCCCATTTGTTTACTTACTGCTCAAGTATGTAAAAATAAACGCTGTATCTTGTCTTGTGTACACGAGATTAAAAACAAAGTGAAAGTCCTCCTCACAACAAGTTGTATGGCCTGCATCCACGT
This sequence comes from Tomocerus mixtus, assembly GCA_034694165.1. NCBI lineage: Eukaryota > Metazoa > Arthropoda > Collembola > Entomobryomorpha > Tomoceridae > Tomocerus > Tomocerus mixtus. Next base: position 51,913 of record JAQFYC010000158.1, on the reverse strand, counting down.
AATAGAATATATAAACTACGCAAATGAAGATGAAGCATGCAAAACTGCTTTATATTTACATTTCAGTATTTATAAATAGAAGCAACAATATTTTGTTTGCCTGCTTATTATTATTTTCGTATCCTTAATCCTTACGTATGGAATTATGATACAGTTGCATAAGAAAGGCAATAATACGCTCTAAGAAGGGAAATAAGTCTGAACGACTTAATTATGAGGAGAAGAGGAAGAGTAAATAACTTAGGAGATGGCTCAGTTGATGAGACGAGCATTCCACCCCCTTATATGCTTATTTAGTTGGCTCGCCTGGATTGACTTTATTAACAGCAGTTTAGGATCTTTCTAGAAAAACAAAAGAACAAACACGAGGGAAGTGAAGAGCAGACTTATTTTTGTAGATACAGTATACAGTGTATATGTATACTGACCGGGATTATAATGTAGTCTAAGTAAACGGCTACGATATGATCGCACGGTTATCCTTATTAAATTTAGTATGCCAATCTGATTTGTTTTTAAAGAATTCCCTTAGGGCTCTCTTCCCTTCTCTATCTTTTCGTGTAGACAGATAATGAAGAAAGTTATTTGTATTCTGTTAGTATATTTACTGTTGTGCTGTGTGCCAAGGTTCATATCTGTCATAAAAATTAAATTAAATGCAGACATCCCACTATAACTGTATTACTAAATACATAACTGTATTTATATAAGCCTGTAGTTTATTACACAGCTACAGGGACCCCCCACTTGTCTAATACTGTTTATATATGTACACATGGAATCTTTCTTGTAGATTATAAACTGTCTTTTCTTTTCTCCTCCCTCCACTTACTTGCATGAGCAATATTTTATTATTATGGATATTTTTAATTGCTAAGGTTAAGGATTTGTTGTTGTAGTGAAAGCTAGAGTTACAACTGAAATGAATATGTAATGAGGAAAATAAGCCATAATTCTTTTGATGCCTTTTTGTTGGCTTGGCATTAGGGTCGAAGAACTATCTGTACAATATCTTAACTTATGTAACAGAACAGGGAACAGATTTCCCTTTTGTTAGGATCGGATGTGCATATAATATCTGTACGAGCATACAGTTCCCGTTCTCCAAATCTCCTTCTCGTCGGTAAGTATAAAAGGTTTGGAGTATCCTACAGAGTGTAGTGTCTGTAGTGTCTTTTCTGTGGTGAGTTGAACTACCTAGTCAAATAACTCAAGGCCAAAATGTTGAAAAGATGGGCCAACTCCGATAGGATGCGATGTAGCGACAAAAGTTACCCAAAGCGAAAAAGCACGGAAAATTTACGACTTTGTAAATTTGGAGGGTGGCTTTGGCTTGCCTTGGCTGCTGTTGAGGTCGCTCAATTTATACGTATCTCTACTAACAAGCCAAGTCAAGCCAACGAGGAAGGAATAAAGGTATTCTACATTCTGCTGAAGTCAAGTGAACTCTAATATTATATTATACTCCCCTAACCCTAACTCACTCATCTCTGTTCTCTCTCTCTGTGTATGTATTTATATGCTAAGCGAAAATAGGTAAGCACTGTATGTACTAAGGGAAGGTATCTTATTTGTTGCATTTAATAGCTGGCCTGGCTTCATCTTTTGTCTCTGGCATTACCAAAGCAAAGATTTACAGATTGCTACTAAATACTAAGGAGACAGGAGCTAAGGAGAGGGCTATTACTTAGAGGGTATTATTAGAGTATCCTCAACTGTCCTCATACATATTACCTATGTATAAGCATTTTAACTATAAACTAAAGACATTATCCTTACAATTTATTTATTTACTTTAGATTGCGATTGTTTGTACTATCGAAGATTTTCTTTTAATTACGATACGATGGGATAAGTAAAAAGTAATAGAATTAAGTGTAAATTACAATATAATTTATAGTTGCCCATAATCATTAAATAGCGATTGATTACACAACTAAAACAATTGTGGTCGACTTTGGTGATTAAACTAGCAGATTATTTGCTAACAATCCCTGTCATTCTAATTTACTACCTAAAATACGATCTATGTATACTTTAGTGACAGCTAGTACCAAGTAGATAATGTATACGTGTATTTTGGCAGCTATAATGGAGAGTATTTAATATTATTTATATATTTAATATAGACATGCAGCAAAAGATGATGCAGACGAGGAAGTGAGCCACGTTTTCCGGTTTGCCTTAATTGAGTTCTATTAATTAAGTGAATTAAAAGCGATTGGGTACTAAATTGGCCACAGTTAAACTGGAAGTGCTACACCCAAATATAAATTAAATTTTGGGCTGCATAAACTCTGTTCTCATTTGAATATAAATTTATTTGTTTTTAACTAGGCCAATCGAACCCCATTTTTAATAAGTACATTTATCTAGGTCATTTTGCAGCTCGAAATTCATTAGCCTTGGATTAAATCTTGCCACCTGTCTGTTCAGCGACATGCTGGCCTGTGCCTAGAAATATACTAGGTTGCCCACGATGGTAATATTATGCAAGTCCTACTGAATAACGAGTACCAATACACTTCCTATGTATTACTAAAATCTATAAATAGTTTTTGTACATCTGCACACGCACCGGTGCCTAAGGCAATTACGTAAACATCTTCTGACGTCAAATATTTATGGTACTCCAGAAAAGTAAATATCAAAGAGCCCGCATAATAAGATCAATATTGTGTTCTATAACGTAATGTTATCTATCACCTTAAGAATGTTGTGTGCATGAGTTACCTGTAGAAAAGTAATATTGGACAAAGTCTCTCCATAACCTAAATGCATTAAGTTAAGAATATATTTTTGCCGGAGAAAGTAGGTAAAGAAAGTAAATAAAGTTTATTCGTACACAAATAGACACAATATTATACTTATTGTGTTGTTGTCCATGTACAGTAGGGAAGTAGGGATATGCGCATTTTGTATCATAGAATATACCTAGTTGAAATGGATTATTGTCTAGTTTGCTTCTAGAGGAGCAATACAAATACAGTGTAGAACAAAACTCATTTAACATACTTATAATATGCACACATTGCCCAACAACTTAATTTAGAACTTTTTATATCTAGTGGAATGATTTAAAGGCATATATATATAAACTATGTGTGCAAACGAATTACCTTATTGCATACAAAAGTATTTTCCCAAAATAAAAGTGAGTGCAAGGAATCTCAATAAAATTAATATCTAGCATAAAAAACTAAGTTTTGTTCGTCTCTGTATAAATTCCTCCGTAAAAAGAACGGTTGGCATTGCCGTTGAATGTAGTGAGTCCGAAGAGACTGGATGGAGTAAGGAGGGTAGGAAATGGAATCTAGTTGAGACTTGTGTTTAGCTTTGAGTCTAAGTCTCCGAGGTCTTGTGAGTGAGTGAGGAACATAGAGAATCCAATGGCTCTTGTGGGAGGTGAGTATTTCAAGGGGATAAACAAGACATATTACGTTCTTATGGGCCCTCTCTCTCTATCTCTCCGCCACTCTCAAATGTATGATGTGACTTTCACAACACAAATATCCCGACTTTCTACAAAATACAAAATAAGACTAACCAACACAACACAACAGAAGCCAACAAACGACATCGCAAAGGAAAACCAACAAACACGATCTATTCGCCATCAACACAGCAGACTTCTCTCGATCACTCTACGTACACTCCACCTGCACACCTAAAACCTACTCTCCTCTTCTTTATTTTAAATTCTATTAGCTTGTAGTTACTTATGTCCCTTTGTCTGTAGTATGTTCCATTTCAAATGTAAAGCTACATGTATTTCTACTGTAATTGTCTCGACTTTTTTGCTATATTCATCTGTATCTGTACTGTACTTATTTCAATGCTACATCGATACACTTACATATATACTGATGTTTAAAACTATTGTTATGTACACAACTACAAAAATGTGTATCTTTACATTGAAATTCCATTGCATTGAAAATCTTTCCAGTTATTTTATTAAATAAGTAAATGTACAGGTATTCTTTAACAAAAGTGCAGATTCCGTAGACGTAGTGATCTGTTCTTGGCTATGTGGCGCAAAATTTTATGTACGTACATGAAACACTTTTTGGAGTGGGTTTCTAATTTAACCCTTTTTTTCAAGGGAACCTTAAACTTTGATAAGTACTTCCGACACCCTAAGGCAATCTATTTAGTATTTTTGTTGATGAAATTTTTACTTATTTTATTTAAAAGAAAAGTCGGTCACAAAAATGACATTATAGTATAAGCTAGCGCTAGCACGATACAGATTTAGTCATAATGTCATAATGTATTGAAACAACAGAAGAAAGAAACTTCATATCTACGCGAAGTCTCTCCATCCACCAAGTTACACGTTACACAAGTATAGGAGACAGTAATATGGTACATAAGTGTGTAGTGTGTACATATTCTAGAGACTACATAAAAGAGGCTCGTGAACAAATGACCTCACTGACATTCTATTTAACCACCTTTCCCCTTGTCACTCTTTATCCTTCCTTAGTACCCACCTCAGGTGAACTGAGCACATGAGCTCATCTAATATCCAAGGCCTCCACCTTGCAACAATACATTTCTCAATCTCAATATACTACTATTGCTAAGCATTACTAAATCCAAGTGCAAACTACACTCACGAGCTACAGGCATTGTAATATATTGTTTGTGAACCATTGTTCTATACTATATAGTATTAGGTACAAATATGAAATCCAACTGCAGATATTTTTGGTGTGGTTTTGACCAAGCCGCAGTTAATGCTATTATCTAAATTCTACATACCTACATGGAATATTTATTTTATCGAATTAGCTAATTTTTACAAAAGTATATCAAACTTACTGGGTAGTACATACTATGTTACTGATTGATTTAATTATTTATCACAATGACTATAGCCTAACTTTGAATGGCAGAGTAGATAATGGAGCACTGTACCTACATAATTATTTTTAATTTTACAATTTGAGATTTCATAGATAAAATTCGTACAGACGTATATCCACTATGGCATAATGAATACTACCTTAACCTTACCATCTGCTAAAAATCTGCAATTACGATTACAATTCGCACTTTTAAGCAAAATGTATTTTTAAATAACTCAATAATAAATACACGGCCAGGTAGAAATGACACGCTACTGCACGATGGCAGTTAGCAAACCTAAAAACCTATACCTACGAACGAATCCAAGTATCTCCAACAGTATTTAATGTTTCCACTTTAGTAAATATTGGTAAAAGGAAAAATGGAAATTAAAAGGGCATAAAGTAGGGAGAATGGTTGACAACTTTTGCCTTCGGGCAAGAGAAAGTTGTAAGTGTATTGTTTTCCACGTAATCTGATGTAGTAGAAACAGAAGGCATTTAGTGCATGAACATACAATACATATATGTACATCTAGGAAATATATGTATACGTTTAAAGTATTATATTGCCCATTAACTTTACATTACCCTCTCTATCTCTATCTAAACTACTATTATAACCTGATGTGTACTATAGTGCGTATCTTGTAATATTTAGGTATAAGAACAGATGAAAGTGTCATAAATAAGTACATACTTATGTATATAAGAAGAGTCAGAGAGAATTCATCAAGTCTCTCGATGATGAGACAAGGAGTGGGACCAGGGCAGACAAAATGAGAAATAAAATAAAGTGAAAGTGTTTATGAGAGTTGACAGTTTAGAGAAAGTAGATGAAGAGGCTAATATAGTGGGAATGGTAAATAAGAAGCGACAGTGCAGGAATGCGTTGTCGATCAAACTCAAAAGTTATAAATAGACGACACGCGGTCATGTTCTCGCAGTTGTTCCGCTCAGACTCTCCTCAACTTATCCTATACTACTTCCTCTACTTACTTCCATACACATCCACAAAGACACAGACTCAAACTAGAACTGAGAGTGAGTTGAGTTGAACTGAATTCAGTCCGATTCACTTTCACCCTGTTCTACTCTACTCTATGTATGTCCTATCGTTTCCCTGAACTCAACTTCTTTACTCAAGACAGAGACAGCAGACAAAAGAAGAAGGAAAAGTGAACTGGGTTTCTGGAAAATAAATAAGAGAGAACAGTTGAAGTTCGTCTGGAAGAAATAGCTGAGAGTTCCCTTCCTCTCTGTGCCATTGCCATTGCATTGCATTCCCTCTTCCCTTCGCTTCGGATTGATCATTCCATTTCAAATAAGATAAAACTGAATAGAATGGAAATAGAGCTGAAACATTATCTCCTATTTATATCTCCCACTTTATCATTACAGCCACAACACTCAATAAAACAATACAATTCATTTTTCCTTGATTTACTAAATCACTTATGCAAATACGAGGGGCAATCAATAATACTCTGAGATGATAATCCTCATACAAAAATTATATTTATCTTAGGATTTTAACAAATATTTTGAAGTAATTCTTTCAACAAGAAATTAAAGGTCGGTTGTGATTCAATCGAGTAAGATTAGGACATTGTATAAGATCTTTGTATAACAAGAGCAAGGGAAACACATTATTTATATACACGTATATATGAAATGTGGATATGGTATGGTAGAATGGTAGGTAGTAGGTAGTAAGGAGTTATGAGGAAAAGATGTGATGTAAAGGATGCAGCTGTCGGTGTCTCAGCCAAAGTAAAGTAAAGTAAAAGTGGTTTCCTCCATTGGATTAGGAAATGCAATCAGGATAGAAGAGAAAGAAGGTTAGCGTTTGCTATACAGCAGAAGAGGGTGACTTGGTTTGCCTTCTTTGCCATTCCCTCGTATACAAATATAAATATAACTAGTAGACTATGCCATGGTGTTGGTTTGACTTAAACACTATGTACTTGCACTACCACTCTATATAATATCTCTACATTAGATCAGATCAGAGTCTTTATAAGTGAACAAGACATGGTTTGGCATGGTTAGGCTGGCATGGCAGTAAATGCACATCACACCGGCAAAAGAATATCGCTTATTTGAAAGTCTAATCGCTCCTTTATTTCTACTACTTACATAGGCAAGAAAGCACTCACTATTTCTACACAGACTACATTCCCTTCCCTCCGTTCTTTTCACTTCTTGAGAATTCTTTTTCTTCTTCATATTCCATAATACTTACTTGACTTTTACTCATTTCTTTACTCCTTACTCCTTACGTTACCTGTTTCCTACCCTCCCTCCGCCACTTTATCTGGATACTTTACGCAATATTACTTTCCCCTCACTTATTCTAATAATATTATTCTAATGTGATTTAATTACCTATGCAAAATAGATGAAACCAACTGTAAACAATTCAATTATTGCAAATTGAGTATACACATTCCTTTTCAACATACATTACATACATTAATATATTAGTAAGGCATAGATGCCTTATTTCATATTTGGGATTATTCTGTAACCGTCGTAGACTACAATTTCTTTAGCAACTATAAATTCATCATTAATAAATGATACAGGTTAAATGGTACACACATCAAGATAAGTTACAACCACAGCAATTAAAAAGAAAATGAACAATTTCAGTTTTAAAAAAATTCACTTAATGTGACTTTAAAAAAGACTGTTTCATAATTGGGGTGCATTCAACCACATGTATCTATATATTATAATTACTAAACTGAAACTAGGTTAAAATGAAAACTAAGTAGGTTTTATATTTGCGTTAAAAAATGGAATATTCAGCTGTGTATTCACGTTATTGACAGGTTTAAAGGTTAGATTCTATAAGAGTACCCATTTAACCCACATTTTAAATGTTCTAACTTAAACTATCTGCTGAAAACTGGATTACTTTATTCATTCGAAGTCCCTGTTTCAGCTTTTGTTCAATCTAAATATATCTACTTAGGTACAGACAGACTCTGGACAAGTGTAGTCTAATCTTGTACTTACTATTCTATAATACATAATGCAATTTTGCCAATTTTCCAGTATAAAACCAGCCTCCTTCCAATTTATATTCATTAACAATCTAAATAAACATCCTGCCATTAAATATAAGAGGGAAATCAGTTTTAAAATAAGAGCCGAATGTCATCCTGCTTAAAATGTTATTGGGAGCATTACGGAGAGTTATGGTTTTATCTTGTGAATGAATCTACCTCAAGATGCTAACAATAAGTTTAGGTTATTTCGGTCATTATGTAGTCTTGTGTTTATAGAATAGTACAACAGAGTCAGATTATGTAGGTACCTGGGATACATTGGTTTAAAGTACATAGGTACGTAGGTACTTTAGTAGCTTGCCATTATATTTCCCATGTAGAAACTTTGCTGTCCTGTCCTGTCAGTAAGTCAAAGAGAATCTTATTTAGTTAGCATAATAGTATCGGTAACATAACAGGGCTCAGTGCATGGAAAATATGTTCTATATATTTTAGTTGTATATTAAGCATTTGCTTGCTATTGCTATTGCTCCTCAGCTCAACTTAAACTCAACTGCTGCTTCCAATGTATGCAAAGAGACAGCACAGAAGGAAGGAACGGCAGTGCAGACTTGCAGACAGGAAAAAAGTTTTCTCGATATTGATATTTCCTCGTTTCCTTCGAAGAACATGAACTATAAAAATTGAAATATGTGTATCATTCACCGGATGACTTTCCCCCCGAGTCATTTACTTCTTCTTTATACATTGTACCTTCTACCTTCTACCTAATGCAAAATACGGGGAACAGTTGAAGTCAAGTGAAGAAAGCCAAAAGGGCTAAATAAAAATAAAAGTAGCTATACATTGGTAACCTGTACATTACATTTTACATATACACACAACACAACAGATCTTAACTAAATCAACTACACTAACATAAGTAGAACTTGTACACACAAAAGTTAAACGCATAAAGAGAAATGAAAGGTTTCCCACCTCCAGGGCACTTTTCTTTTAGACTTAAACGAGTACCTATAGAACAAGTATACCTCTTAACCGTAGAACACGTTTATGACGCAGCTATCTAATCTAATAAATTTCCTTATTACATAATACTTTCTAAACTATGGTTCATAAACATTTAATATATTATTATGTACTACACTTTAGAGTAAACATTTTCAAATTCTTTACGTTAGTAATAATCTCAATCTCTTTAACTTAAATCGTTTTCATTTTTAAAAGCTAAATTTTCACATTATCTTAATAATGTGCCGTAATCTCGCAAAATTCATAAACAAGGTTGTTAATTACTTGTGCTAGACATTAAGTGAGTACTTATACTACTTACAGCTTATAGTAGTTGGGAAATGCATGATGACTAAACTTTAAAAGTGATATGACTATAAACGTACAACTTTAAAAATAAATGTCTCAAGGAAAAAAGAAAGCAGCTAACAGTAGTAATGTAAGCAAAAGAGTAGTATTTGTTAATAATGAATAGTGCATATACATACATACTATATCCTTAATTTAAGAGAATAAGCAATTGGAAGGTTATTTAAATGTTCCGTAAAGAAATTTCCGCATGCTTACACATTGGCAACTAACTACTAATTGTAGAGCTGATAAAAAACGGGAAAGTGAGCATGCATTCCCCAAATGAGCTTAATTGCCTTTCCAAGCAACAAAACTTAATTTAAATTTAAATCGTTTCCAAAGGTTTAGCATGAGGCTTTTATTTTACATATTCTATCTATATGTCTGCGACAATAAGCATTACAATTACTTAGTTTGAGGTCTCTAAAGACCTCGAAGACAAAATCAAGAGAAATACTTAAAAGTAAATGTCGTTTTTCTGGCCGGGCATGGCCTGGCATGGCATCTTGAAGTCTTGAATGTCTTGTCTTGTCTCACTTAAGAATTGGGTTATTTGCATTAGATTACATTAACTTCCTCACATAGTATAGATACGTACTTGCTAAAAGCAATGCTTGCACTTAGCCAAGCCACTTAAAAATACTAATCTTAACAGTTGGCTTTGGCTATCTTTATTTAACGCTTCGTAGAGTTTGGAGTTTAGCTTATCGTTAGAAATGCAACAATAATATATAAAAACAGAATAATAATATGCCAAACTGTTCTGGTCTACTTATTTCTATGTACAAATGTACAAGTCGCATTCTGGCCTTAAGAATGAAATAGCTGAGGATTCCTTTACGCCATTACAAAATTATATTACTTACAGTTAGGGAGAGCGAAGGAGAAAGTAGGGACCAGAGAGAAAGATTCAAGGGAAAGTAAAAAAGCTAGGGAGTGAAAGTATGTTGTAGGGAGTTAGTGTATGCAGTGCAGTGCCTAATGTATTAAGTGTAGAGATAGGAAACTGGAGTTAAGGGAGATGGGAAGCACTTGTGCCTTTAACTTAACTGCCGGTGAACATCAAGTGGCTGGGAACTCCAATGCGTAGATATCTGTATTTTCTGTATACAATATTACAACTACTTTATACTTTCTCCTCCTCTAGGTACGTACGTCCTTAAAGTTATTTGTTACAGTTAAATATCTCATATACATCCACATAGATATGAAGTTTCTGTATGTATAACATAGTGGTACCTAGTATGTAGTAGTTATTTAGCGAGTAGTATATTGGAAGGATGAAGAATAAAGTCAAGGGGAAATCCGTTTGTTCGTTCCAGCTAGCGCCTAATAGGACAATAAAGCAGTGCTATAATTGCACAGCATCCCATGGAAAAGAGGTAATTAGGAGAGAGTCCAAATTCCAAAAGCAAAATACAGGAGAAGATACTCATACTTGAGACTTACTCAGAATACAGACAAGTCTATTTCATTCACAAACGAAAAAAGAACAAAATTATGCATTATTTTGCACTGAATGATTATTCTTTCTAGCAAATAAGAGTATCCCATCTAAAAATGTCTAGATTGGGGTGTCTTTATTTCAATGTATAGAATTAAATAGCAAGGACAACAATTTAGGCCTATAGGCTGGTGATTTACAAGTTACCTAATGAAATATCACTTGTTTTTCAAAAAATGGTTCTCTCGCACAGGAAAAGTACAAATTTTGGAAAATTTCTTTCTGTCTACATAAGTACTGTACACTAAAAGAAGATATTACTAAATACATTGCATATGCTTCATAAAACATATTTCATAACTACAAAACAAGGATGAAAATGTTTTCTAAAATGGTTTTGAATTTAATTTGTCTCATTTTGAAATGAGGACCACCCTACTAAATAGTACATACGTACGTAAGTATGTCTTGATGTATGCACGTAAATTATCAGTACATATTAGTATAGCTTTGTCTGCTTTGTAGAGTACAAATTTCACTTTACGCAACACATTGGATTGAACTACTATTTAGAACGGGTTTTATCCGGTTGAATATTTTGTTTTCACATTATGTCTATTTTGCACTCTTCATCTAACATAGTTTCGATTTCTCACTACAATAGTGTAGTGGCTCTACAATATCTACAATGTTGTTGGGTTTGTGTTTTGTCTGCATTGTGTTATCTGTCCTCCCCCGTTCGTCCTCGTCGCTTAAAATTAGTTTCTCAGTTCTTACTCACTCAGTTTTCTTCCGACTCACTTGCATTTCTTTAAGAGAAAGTTGTCGGTAAGGGATTGCTCAAGATTCTGAGTCTGGACAAGCTATTTCCTTGAGATGAGCTTGATGGGAGCTCAATTCTTCCCATATGGACGATTTGGTCATGGGACGTTGAAGAAGAAAAAGATCCAGTTAAACTTGAAAGTCTTGAAACTTGCGTAAAATTCCTCAGCTTACTCAATTTCTCTGTAGACTTATTTCTGTGCTCGGTGCTTATACTCTCTGTAGACTCTGCTATAAACACTACAGTAGTCTACACGAACTCTGCAGAACTTTACGTGAGTGAGTGAGTAACTGCATTGCATCTCTATTCTTAAATAAAATGAAAGACGAAAGATACAATCTCCTCTCATCTCACTAGCCTATATTCCTTCTGGAGTCCATATGTATCAGTAGAGATGAAATCAAACCGGGCCGAGGCAACAAAAATAAACCATAGTAAAACGGGCGTAACAAACTTTTGAAACTAGACATTTGTATACCTTCGTGAGTATTGATTACGGAAATCAGTATATTCAAATTAGGTTGAACTGCTAAAAAGTTAGTCCAGTGAATTTGGGGTACGGTGAGACATACGTACAACCATATTATATTAATTGTCTGCTATGATGCAGGCTAATTTATATACATGTCATTTGGCTTTCCATAAGGTTTCGGCGGAAGTAGTTATGAATCCCTATACCTCCATGTATATTTCAAATTGACCTAGCTCAATGACCCGTCGACCGATTTGACCCGTCTACAACCCATTTCTTCCTTAGAACATGGGATACCAACTTCTGAAACAGAATTCAAAAAAGTTGAACCACACAACAGTTGTCGCAGTGACGGACACGACACACACACCACACACAAAGTATTCTTATAAAGTCGTGTCACAACTTAATAAAATAATAGTGTCAGAGATATTGTAGGTGGCCATCAGGAGTTTTATAGGACCAATTCAACTTTTTAGCCCCATACAGTGACATTATAAACCTGCTAGCGTATCCTGTAATCATTAATCTACTCAATACGTGTACTTATTACCTACATTTGACTGTGCATGCATAATTTTCCTTTAGCTATACCCTGTTCAAAAAAGTTTCGGGGCTAAAAATTCTGCCGGGGTATGAGCACCTGGAATTAATGAAGCTTCTTATGGGCAAGACAATTGATATAGCATATACTACTTATATCTGTAAAGGCATGACAATTTACCAAAAGTATTTGTACTCAGATATTTAACTACCTACAGTTACTTATTACATTGCACAATGTATTTAATTAGAACAGGTAGGATAGCGAACTTGAAAGATAGTATCTAAGTAGTTTAGTATAGATAAACTAAAGTTTACTTCACCTGTAAAATTATTTGCAGAAAATATTAGGCACACTAAATTAAATGTGTTTGGATTTTGAATATAAAAATACAGTAACATGTCAATCTATATGAAGTTCAAAAGATTTCACTAAAAATAAAATATTTAGTAGATTCACTTGTTGCAGCTATTAAATATACCACAAAAGAAACCCAAAATGCTTAAGAAACACTTACAATAGTTCACTTTGAAAGATAAATGCTGTGTTTCGTTAATTACATTTTAATAAACAGATTTAGGTCGGAGATGACCGTAAATCTGTCCGTTTCCCATTCCCTACTCTTGATTTACATAAGTTGGATATAAATAAATCCTTATAGGTAGCACATTTATCTTCATGACAGTATCCAGTGATGTATCGTGTATATCGCATGTTAAATAATAACTTTATAGGGAGATCGCTTTTAAAGTTTCTATTATCCTGGCATAAGCATATGGTTGTGGTCTACTCTAAAGCTAGGTTTCTATTCCTTGTAGATACTTACTACACCGTACACTGCCTAAATGAATGCAGGCAAGTCCCTTATTTCAAATTCAGTTTTTTGCTGTGGTAAACTAATGAATGTTTAAAATGTGGAACTACTGAAGGACAGCCAAATTTCAGGGAAAGCGACATAGGCCAGAGCAGGCCATGCCAGGGAAAAATGTCTTGCCAATGCCAACGCATTTCATTGCACTGTGTATTACTATTTAGCAAAAACAATATCATGTATCAAGTATATCACAATAGGAAGTTCCTATGTGTATTGTTCATATTATATATGTATAACATATTCGGATACCTATAAAGTTTGTATTGCATTGTGCTTGCTTATGTTTGTGTTTAGAAGCTGGCAGACGAGAATATTAGAACAGAAGAGAGGTTTTACTGAAACAGAATGAAATTCAAAGGCTCATAGCGGTTGGTCGTGGCGTGTCTTTAACCGTAGCTAATGTACTGTCGGCATGGACATCATAAGAAGTATCTATATTCATTTACCGTAAAACTTGTTTGAAACCTTCAGGATTATGTACTATATAATATGGTCTACAATGTGCGGCTCTTACTGTAATCATTGTTTTATTTTATTTAGTATTTGTAAATTAAAATATGCTGATAGATATTATGTAATACTTTTAGCCCAACTAATTCTAAATATATTAATACGGTTTTATTTCAATGTTAGGAGAACGTAGGTTCAATGTTCTCCTTTACACGATATTTATTTATTTACTTTTTGGAAAAAAACACTATAATTTTTATATTAGATAATTTACAAATCATTGGAAGCAAATATATATCTCACGAAAGTCATAAACATTCGACAGATCAGAAAAAGACTTGAAATAGGGTAGTTTTAAAATTGTATTTCGCAAAATACTTACATTAGTACTTTTTGGAAAGTGAGCTAGTGTATACACATTGATTGTAACTTTTAATTACTTTATATTTGAAGCCCCATTCCAATTTTTACGGTGTACACAATCTAGTTTGCCTGTAATATTACTAGTATCTGTAGATTAGTAAATATAGTTGGCATCTGGGTATAGAACCTAACTTAGTGGCTTTAGTGTGCTTCCTTATGTATATATTTTGATAGCTGGTTGGTTCTGTTATTTCGGTCTGATCTGGCGGACTCGGCGGTGGAGAAAATGTTGTGAAATTTAATGCTGCCAAACGCCTTTTCTATGCAAATGTGGAATCCCACATACAGATAAATGCAAAAAAGTTCAGTTGGTAGTCGTCCAAATTACCAGCAATTAGAGATAATTCTTTCTCTTCTCTCCCTCTTTCTCCCTGTTGTCTCCAACTCACCATTCACATTCACTTCTCTAGTCTTTCCTTTCTTTCCCTTTCTCCCATGTTTTCACTCAAATGCCTTTCCATTGGACCCATTGCATTTATTTACCCACACCAGTACACAATACTATTTACTACACTATATCTACATACACTGCACTCATCCATCTTCCACTAACATAATCTAGGTAGGCACTGAAGGCTGAACTCAACTCGACTCAACTCAACCAAGAGGAAAATTTAAGCCAAAGAGTTCTTTCCGTCTTTTTATTTTCCATTTCTTTCAATATGCTTTTTATAGAATGCCCATTTCTCTTTTTGAGCGGAACAAATGAAAGCCTGAAAGGCAAATTAGCCTTCTAACGGCTCTATTATTATTAGGATACACACAAGACTCAGAACTTACAAATTATCTCCATTCGCAATCATTCATATCCACTAGATTATCTGTAATTTAATTTTAGACTTATACAAACATCTGTTCTAAACCTAAATCATCCACTACATATAGCATAACCGCAATCATTATTTTAACTAACCTTCTTCGTAGAATCGGAAAATTTTGATTCGATTATATTTTTTAATATTTTAACCTAAAAATCAACATAATATTACATAGTAATAATGTTTATTGCAATAAGCGTCTATTGTTTCTCTATTGATTTCTCGTTATAGTGTGCAAACAAAAAAATTTTGCAATTAGCTCTTCTTACCTACGACATAATTATTCGTACATAAAGCAAGAATAGCAATTTATACACTAATTAAATATGCATTTGAATTAATTATACCTTAATTACTGTAATTTGAGGCATTTTTATTTCTTTCGAGACGAAATGCCTTTGTTATTTATGAGAATGGGTACACAGAGGGATTTTACTTTTGGATTTAGATACTGTCCCCTTTCCTTAAGTCAGATTTAAACTAGGTGATATATGTAAACTGTAAATGTAACTACAGAATTACTCTAAAGTGAAACAAAATACCTTCCTATAGTAGTATACAGTATATTGTATGTATAAATACATCGGTACAGTGCTGCATTACACTGTATAAAATGAGTAACCTTGAAATGAAAGGGTGTGTATTATCGTTTTCACTTTCCTCTTTAGTAAAGGCATTAAGCGTTAGCGTACAGTTATTTAGTTCTCACTCTTGAGTTGACTAAAGTGGAGGAACTCAACTAACTAAGCTAAATTCACTCACTCAGTAAGTAAGAATGAGCTGCCATGCCAGTTGTTTCCCTCCCTGAATGAGTAGAGTATACTACCCGCATGATTTGCCTTGACTTTCTTAATATCTCGCTCGACTACACCTTCTATCCAAGTATCTCTAGCACCTCACACTTTCCCATTCAACTAAATATGTATTAACTACTATACTAAACACACTTGAATTTACTTACAGAGGGAGAAAGTGAAAGCAAAGCAAGGAAATGCGTTTTTACTTTAAGCAACGTAACAAAAACAGTAGAACACAACACAAGGGCAATAGCCAAGCCACATTTTAGCCGGCACGTGCACAACAAAGCAAAACAAACTTTTACCTTCCCTCTCTCTGCCTCCACTATTCTATTTATAGGGCCATTCGGTGAATCGTAAACAAAAGTGTGAGCTCCAGATTAGAATTAGAGCCTAGAGCCTACAGCCTACTTTTCTGGATTTAACGATGTAAAATGAATTTTAAATTAGCAGGAACCAACACCTCGATTTTTCTTTGCTAATTGAATTCCTCTGGTTTTGATAATGCCTTATTCCATTCTTACATAATTGTAACTATATGGAATTAGCATGTGCTACACATAACTGACTAACTACTAACACTAACACTATCCCTAAGTAAGAAAGTAAGAGCAGGAAACCCAAACTTTAAGGAAAGCGACGAAGACATGTCCTCAGAGACTGCAACAACAAAGTGCAGCTGGCTTGGCATATTATGGTTTGGCAAGTCGATTACTCTTACTAAATTTCTCAGAGAATTCATTGCAGTCTACAGACACACATACATACTATTACTATTATCAGTAATTCCTAAATGCATAATTATACACAAACTATAAAGAATAAGGTCGTCACTTCTAAAATAGTAAATCCCCTTTTCCTAATACAATTCCCCTTTAGAGTGGTATGGTATACTACAGTACAATAGGAAATGCAGATACTGATAATATATATCGAAAGATAGTCTATAGTAGGTACCTATACTTATATATACAGTGTATATATTTAGTATAAGCTAATAAGTATAGCAAATATATCTAAACAAAATTAATTATCCTACTAGAGAAGTTTACAGTAGTGAAAGTGAAGTGTATCCGTAGTGTAGTAATGTGTCTAACTAAATATGTTGCCTTGCCTTAGTGTCTATCTGCACTGCACTACTGCTCTTCCTACATAATGTATATGTAAGTATAAAGTCTAACAATTATTCCCACTCTTAATGACAGTGATAATTAAAATGTAATTAATGCCCTGGTCTACCAAACACTCTTCTCTCCGACACTCCACTTTACCCACTACTATAAAGTATATCCATCCAAATCCACCAAATACAAACCAACCCTCCTTCTGCATCACTTTCTCCTTCTACACTACTATTGCCAATATAGATTACGGGAGTATCTGCCTATATGTAAACATTCTCTCGTTCATTTTACGCCAGAGATAGTTAAATTGATATTTAAATTCTAATATTAGTAAATATAGAAACTGTAAAATTAAATGTGTCTTCCTTGACCCTCCTACGAAATCTGGACCTTAATGAGTGTAGTGGACTGGACTACATATAAATGTATACCTGGACTGGACTGGATGTAAACAGTGGAACTTAAATGGAGGGGAAAGTAATTTGTAGCAATGAATATGAATATTTATTCCCAAGTAAAAGTGAACGTAGTATAATACCCATAGAGGAAATATTTAACTAGTAGCATGCATTAAATGTTAAACAGTTAAACTATGAATGCAAGAGCATCTGCACACAGGACACAGATATACGTACGAAGTAAGTTGAAGTAGTTTGGCTGGGGATGATATCTAGGTTGATTACCTAGATCTAGATCTAGATTCTAGAGCAAAACTAAACTACACAGTGTAAGTAAGATATAATGTAGATAGTTAATAGCTCGTTGAATACTTTTCGAGAAAGAAGGGAAACAGTTAATTGTGCTAATAGATACTAGTAAGTAGGATATGGGT
The DNA here is from genome assembly GCA_034694165.1 of Tomocerus mixtus. NCBI lineage: Eukaryota > Metazoa > Arthropoda > Collembola > Entomobryomorpha > Tomoceridae > Tomocerus > Tomocerus mixtus. The sequence goes on along the minus strand of JAQFYC010000158.1, from coordinate 34,080 downwards.
ATATTTAGTATAGAGGAAACTATAAGCAACTATAAGTAAATAGAATGGGAGATAATGCAATTATGAGTGGAGAGCTGACGTTGTGTTAACCGCATTAAAGGTAATGCTGTTGATGAAGGGTAATGAAGTAACTTGATTAAGCGATTAGCATATTGAGCGTGTCTAGTTCACTCAACTCGCCTGCTCCCTCCCTTCACTCGAAATTCTACATATTATACTCTATACACACACTTTCCTACAATTTCACCCAAAGTGAGCTAGTTAGCAATCACCGCCCTTAGGTACTACTCTATATTCTATATTCATATTTCTAACTATCTATTTACAGTATTACAATGTGGATACAAGGTATTAGCTATCTGTACCATAATCATATGACAGTGTTTGTCTACTATGATATGAAGTACTTATACATGAGGATATCAGAAGAGCCAAGCCAAGCCACGAGAGTCGTGACTCCACTTCCGTGTAAACTAATAGCCCAATTTCCTCCACTCATTTTTAATCTTAAAAGGATGCCCCGTGTAAAATAAATCGTCCTTAGCTACACTGCATATTCCAGATCTTAATTCAACACTTTTTAAAGCCATTAACACTCATGGCAATCACTTCTTCAGTTTTAATGACTCAAAAATTCTTTCTACCTAGCATCTACTTACTGTTTCTACTTTTTGCAATTATTTTTTAATATTCTCAACTTTTATCGTTTAGATAAAGCCTCAAAAAGTTGTTATTTTTGAGCTAATGAACTGTGGTAATCTTTTCTTACCTAATTTTGCGTAGCGTGACTATACTTTTGCATAGGATGAACTATAACTGTAAGTACATCTGAAGATAAGTTATTTCCAAAAATTTATAGTTGTGTTGTGTTTACTGAAGGTTATTTGAATCTCCTTTAGTATGCTGTGTTAACTATAGTACATGGAAATTAAACCACTGACTGGAAAACAATACAAATTAGTGTTCATACATAAACTAGAAATCTAAAAGCGATGTTCCTTAATAAGAATTACGCATGTTCTACAAATGGCTGTGAACCTACTTAGTATAAGTATTTTACATGAGTTTTCCAGAAGTTGTAAGCTTGTCAGAATGAATTCAAGAAATAATATTAGCTTATTGCACACTAGGAAGGGGCTTAAGGAAACTTTGTAAGAAAGGAAGAACTCGGAGAAAATTGGCAGACGCAAGAAAATTTAGGAAAGAGAAAGTTTGGAGAAGGATGCTTTCACTGTTATTATAAGAGGAAATCTATGCAAATACATTTGAGTAGCCTAACTAACTATGCAACGTCACTCCACTTCCTTTACCTACAAACATAAAATAGTTGACTAATCTTTTGCTTACCAACACGAATTCAGTTTCGCTTTGGTTGGGACTAGGACAAAGTTAAAGCAAGCAGCCCAGCAGACAACCGAGTAATCATTCGATTTTGCATTTCAACAGTGCAACAATTCGCATAGCGAAGAATGCACTAAAGTTTTATGTAAGGAAAGTAACCAATTCCCCAATTCATTTATAATTTTGCTTTAAAAATATTTATAAGTAATTTAACTTAAAGTAACTTTTCACGTTCACGTAACTCCCATCAATAAATATCAGTGTTTTAGCCACGATGTTAGATTTGAGAGATACGGTATTCAAAACTGTGTTGTGTGATGTGTATAATACTAGATTCTAGGAAGGAACTTCACACCGGACCGAAGATCACATAGACTGAAAATCACCTGGGACCGAACATCACATGCCCTGCTGCCTGTTGCCACTTTGCTTTGCAGGCATAACGCAATAAGATCAAATCTGTGACTTATATGCTATACAATTATTAATCTATACGATTATATAATTTTATAACTGGCGTGGAACTATAATTGCTGAATTTTGAATTAAATGAATTACTTATTACGTACGATAGGTAATAATAATAATAATCTAATGAGCAAATACTTAAATATATGCAGACGAAAACCTCATAAAATGTCCGGTCATTAAACTTGCTAAAATATCATTGAGATAACCCTCACATCCACAACAAGAGGTCTCTAAGTTTTACCTGCAAGAAAAAGCGCATAAATAAAGAAGCAAGGATGTTCATAATGTGTGAAATGCAAGAAATGTACCCAAACGGGGAAATCAGTGCAATATTATTCCTTTTTTGTACACACGTATTGCATAGATTCCCTGTGCGCGAAATATAACACTGTATGCATCGAATGATAAAGTCATATTGTCGCATATGTTTTGTAGTCTAACCTGTTAGGTTGCAGATAAAGATAACTAAACAAGTTACAACATAGCTCATAGCACATGATGTGTATGGGGTGAGGTGAAAAGTGTTAAGTGGGACAATAAAAGCCATTTTACCTGATGGATGATTTCCGATGGCTAAGGCAGCGAAAAATGCCAAGATGAGAAAATTTGACATGATTCCTTCTTTGTGGACAAGTGTTGACTGTGAGTTGAATCTGTGAAGTGTTTGTGAGTGTCGCTCTCTCCTTTTGGCTGGTTAGATTTCAGATCTCCTCCACCCGGGCGACAAGACAAGCGTGGAGTGTGTAGTTCAGTTGTAGTCAAAAGTCAAGTCTACTGTCAAGATTGATTGGCTCTTTGAACGCTTTCACTCCACAAGATAGCAGAGGGTAAGTTTGTACTGTGGAATTTGTGGCTGCTGCTTCTCCTGTTGGTACATTACTCCTTTTCCCTTATTATCTCAGTTCATTCATAGTAAGTAGACGAGGACGAGACACATCACATCCCAAACCATATACTGTACTTATGTTATGCACATATCATACATAGAAAGCAGTTCGTCAGTCAGATCACAAGCTTTGTATGTATTGTGTACACATATAGTTGGACTTGACTTTCGTTTTTATTATAAGTAAGTCGCCGTAGCACTATTCTTGTTCTTCTTCCAATCCAGAATCCAGAGCAACCCAGGCCAAGCCAGGTCCTTCTCTCTCGGTCGTAGAGGAGATAGCAGTGAATGTACTTATGGTGAGCTTCAAGCAGAGATCCTGTACAGAAACGGAAGTCATAAAGTATTTATCATCCCCGACTTTCCGCTCCTCAAACCTGAACTACTGAACTGAACTGAACACAACCGAAGAAAACGACTGCATCCTACCATCCTACGCCAGCCTAGCTATTTGCGTAATGCAAGACTTTCTCCATGTAAAACTAAATCTTATATGTACATACAAGAATTTTGTATTATAATATTATATTTATGAAGTAGGTAGTACTTTATGTTACGTAACCACTGTGTATATACGTATGTGTACTACTACTCAATATATATTGTTACGTAGCGGAGGAGACTAACCCTAAGTAAGTTTTTTCTTTCTCCGCCAAAATTGTGTCTCCTTCCCTTTATTTTGAGTCAATATAAAGTGCAAGCAATTGTACGCACTGATATTTACGTACATATGTACCCAAAACGATCAGAGACAGTTTCATTTTCATCATACACATCAAATGCATTGCATATTACTGTTATATCTGGTTTAGTTTGCTGTCCATATGTCTATGTAGCCATCCCGAGGAAAATTCTCTGCATAAAATCATTTTCCTGCATCCAGTATCCAACTCAAATATTCAACTGTAGTCTGTAGTGTACTGTACTCTGAAGGAAGAAAAGTCATTTCATAAGTTTTCTATATGATAGTGCACAGGATAGAAAGGCAAAGGCAAGACCAGGATTTTGCCCGAAATAACTATTTTATAGGGAAAACTCTATGAAATACTTTTGAATGGAGTTTTTAGTAGTAGTAGTGTGGTCTACAGTCTACACTAGAGCTGCATAGAGTACAGTACAGTCTACAGTGAAAGTCAACGTCAACACTAAAATAATGTAGATAGGTAGTTACAGCTACGATACGAATGCTAGTGTCGTTTGTGAAGCCATATCGTTTTCCTTGTCATCGAATAATATCATCCACTACACTACTTGTAGTATGTACGTATTTATGTACTTATGCATACATATACGTTATATATACCATAAAGAACTTTAGACTTTAGAGAAAGCCCATTCTGGTATATAGCACCTACTAACCAAGAACTAAGCCACTAAACAGCAGAGAAATGGCAATATGGTCATGGCCTATAAACTTTTCAGCAAACACAATGGCTCCAAATGGTTTCATACACTTGAATGCTCTCCCCCCGTCTTTCTCCCACACTATATCATCTACCACGTACAATACTTACTTAATATATACCGTACCTACAGATTCTTCAATAAGGGCGAAAGTATGTATTCATATTGAGCTAAGCCTAAAAGACCATTCAATCCAGTGCACTACACGATCATATCATGTCATTGTATTTTGTATCGCATTATATTTATAAGGACATGATCCAACTCAACTCTCATTCATAACATAAATCATATACACACAAAACAGTCAGTGCAATGCAACTATAAAAAGCCACATCCCTTCACATCACATCATATCACGTACTATCTACGAGCTATCTACAGCTTTAGCTACCTAATTCCATAACAATATCAATATAACATTGACAATGCAACCATAAAACTATCTTTGAGTGTATCTCCGTCTTTTCCACTATTTTTCCATTGTCATTCCCTATGCTTAAGGACAATACCCCGTCTAACTCTCCATTCCATTCCACTTCCACCCTTGCCTTGGTTGGAGGTTGGAAGGATAGAAATTGAATGCATTGTGGATTGTGTGTGGTGCACTGCAAAGGAACAGCTACAATACATAATATGTGTGCAATATGTGTACTCAATATTTATCTCTATTGCTTTCCCACCGGTTCACTCCTATTAACCTAGACAAGCATCTAACAACGACTTCTATGATGTGAACAATTCTGTTAAATTACGTGGTTTGGTTGTAGACTTTTATTCAGGCTACTCACTAAAATTACTTTAAAAATTATGATATCAGCCGAAACATGGCAAAAATGAAAGTTCCTATACCATATGTACTGTAATTTTCTCTCGGAAGTGATTACCCTTATTTTTCTACGGCTTTCCCTAATTTCTCTCTTTTGTGAACAACTACTCTTTTTAATACATTAACATTTTCCTTTTCTCTCCTTCATCTTTGCAAATCTTTTGACTTATTAGTGGCATTACAGCCAGGATTTCTTAAATTACACTACATAAATATGTACAGTGTGCCAATTTTAAATGGAATCATATGGTAATACTGTATAAAACTCTTTTTATACATTTGTAAAGTGGATTAAAAATTTCACCATAGTTTGAAGTACAATAATACACCACAAGTAGTTATAGAAGAAATTGCCATAGGAGAAAGTAAATATTTAATTTCTCTTGTCAATATTTTTCTTATTCTTATGTATTGGTATTGGATATGGGTATCGTTAATGACCGCTGCCTTTGTAATCCATCATTTTATGATAATAAATAGCTGACGAGAATTTTTTTACTTTCTTTGACCTTGTGAAAGTGCACTTGTACATTCTCAAATGATTCCATGTAAAATTGACGCACAGTAAGATCAAATACAAAGACAAATCTTAAAACGCTATTTATGTCATAGTGGACAAGGCCACCGTCTTTAGTTTACCTACAGCAAACATTTGTTTTTGCTACAAGAAAGTATTGACATAAAAAGACTTTCACCATATCAGTAACTTGTATGTATATATATAGAATCTGTATTTATTACATTCGTCTTCCATTCTTCAAAATTACGAGATAAGTAACGAGATTCATCTTTAATAAGAAAATTACTCAGTACTGTAAACTGTAATTTAATTTGACTTTTAATAAAATTGTATTATCATTTCATTCTCATCTAATGTAACATAACGTAACTCATCTTCGAGTATCATAACATCAGCGGAATAGGAGAGAGTGAAAGTAGAGCAAGAACAGATAATATTAAATGAAATGGCATAATCACTGCTGGCATTACATTACTTACATAAGAAAACTGGATATTACAGAATTGGGACGAACGTGTACTACTGTAAGTAGGAAAGGAGTCTGAGACCAACAAACCCTCAGTCCTTGCGTTAAAAGAAAAAGAATCTGTGCACTGCAAGGGATAGATTGGTTTTCAGCTCCAAGAGCTGCTGATAGTCACACGCAGACATATTTAAGAAACTGACAGCTTTTGGCTTTCGTCTCCAGCTTAGAACACTGCATGCAAGACAAGGCGAGGCGAGTCCAAGTTCAGTTCAAATCACATTAGAGTTAGTATTATAGGAGTATTAAGTAAGTAGGCAGAGAAAAAGCAGAGTCAAAGTCAACCGAACAAAACTGAATATTATGAGTGGGAGATCTAACTACTTACAGTAGTACAGATAAAGTAAGTCTAATATATTGAAGATAAGTATATCTTCAATATTACATGTACATAGACGATTTGACTTTCTTTCAGATTTACTTTACTTTACTACATAATACTTTCCCTCCTTTGCTTTTTGTCGGACGGAAATAGTTCAGTCCTTCCCTTGCTTTGCATGCATTTATGTACTATATACATACTACTATACGAATTCTATTCCATGCTTACATACAAAACCTATGATATCAAAATGTAGATTTTTTGGCACATCTGTGTGAACAAGGGGATGAACGAGGAAGATGAAGAAGGAGCAGAGGAAGTGGAGAAGATTCTTCCTCAGATATCAGATAACGAATCAAATGCAATAATGGAGTCACTGTCTCTTTCCAAGTTTACGCTTATTATAAGAATACAATTTCGATAAAATCAAAAGCTCAAAAAACTTTCACGTGCGTTAACTGTCATAATAAGTAATGCTACACAATTCGAATAAAATTCTAGTATTTAAGGCATCTAATATTTACAGGAATACATACATTTCATCTTTCAATTTTCCTTAGGGTACAATTTAAAGTAATGTAATGCTTTCAGATTATTTTGATTATTTTTGGTAATCATCACAATTTCTTGTCCATTGTATATAATTTATTTCTGATAATCAAATTATCTGTATCTGTACAACTAGTTAGCCATATGCGCGTCATCATTAATTAATATCCTGTGATTATTGCATTACACAGCAGTTGAAGGCAGATTTAACTTTCTCCCTGTCTATTCATTCATTTCTTATGAGATAAGTAAAGTAAGTAAAATAAAAGATGAACATCATCACACACAAGAGACAGACCAAAAGGAGACGAATGCAAGGCAATTCAATGCAAAGGAAAGAAAGAAAACACAAAAGTCAAGTCATCAATCGATATAGATCTAGTGTTCAGATATTTGCATTTCTCTTCATTTTCCATTAGGAGACAAAAATCCTTTTAACTAAAATTTAACTCTCAAGTTCTCAGTCTCAGTAGAGAAAGAAGCGAATCCCCGTAGTAGGGCTAACGATAAGCAGCGCACACCACACCACACTCTCATTTCCCCATCTTCTTGATTTTCCCATAGCCAAGAAGACGAAACCAGACCAGACCACCCTCCTAAACACAATGACTGTGCAGTAATGCTTAAGAGATGAAGAGGAACACAAGGAAACCGAATACAATCCAATTTCATGTAATAATGCAATGCAACGTACGTAATGCATTGGAACAAAAGGCCAAAGAGAAAATACATCTATAAAAATAGGTATTTGGAGTGTAATGTACAGTTGTTAAAGGTGTACTAGCTAACGCACTATAATGTATTCTTCTAACTGAACGCATTTTTGTGAGTAAAAGAGATATTCGCGTGAATTGACTTTTTGCGTTAAATTAAAATTTTCGGATAGACTTACTTAAGTCAACCTACGCAACTTAACGCACAAGTGAAAGAAAAATCTCTTCTATAAATAGATTCCTCATTCCAATGTGCGTATTTATTTACAGGGTTGGCCTTAACCTTTGTCTTTAGAGTGATTACGCACTATATACATATATTTTTTGTTTAAAAATCGTGCTTTATTAGTACGAAACACTGTTTTGTATTTTGATAATGTGTATAAATAGGAAAACTGTACGATTCGTGTACATATGCTAATAATTGTTCAGTTTACCTAAGAATTACCTGCGACTTTCGAGAAAGGGGTTAAAACCACGTTTAAATCGTATAATGTGATTTATACTACACGCCAATGTAAATATCAATATAAGAATTTAAAAGAATAGATAGAATTTCAAAAATAAATTGTTCTAATCGACCCTGTGTAATTTTATTCCCAAATAAGAAATAAGAGGAGAATCAATAAAAGTTAGGAAATTCTTTGATATTCTGTAAAATATTGGCAATTTTGGGATGAAATACTAGTGGTGAATAACCCTGTATAAATAACTGATAGATGTGCACACGGTGGGAGATAGATAGTCTGCATATCGTGCTTAGTTTAGTTATAGCTTAGTATCTACATTACATTACATCACATTAGAACTAGCACTCAGCTTAAAACTAAACCTCAGCTCTTGTCTGCTTTCCTCCGCTCAGCTTTTACTTTCCTTCGATTTGGTTTGGTTTCGGATGCTGAGGGTTGCGTCCCGTTGGTCGCTTAAGTAGTAGACTTAAGTTTTCTACGTTTTCTCCTCTCATCTTCCTTTCTTTTACTTTTACTCAAACTCAACTTACTTACTTACAATGTGTGGAGTCTACTTACTTTACTAGTCAAGTGAAAGTATCCAAAGAAAGCGTTCCTCTCTCTCCCTTCCACAGATTTAATTAATACTCACTATATTATGTAGCTACTTGTATAATGTAAGCAGATTCAAGTATGTACACTAACCTTTCTTTCTTTTCTTTCCAAATGAAGAAGACAAGAGGTAAGTATTAAGCAGTAGGAGCGGAATATTCTCTTTCTACTTTATCTTTTCTTAAGTATGCATTATATTATTATTCTGCTATTCTTTACTATTTATATAGGTATTATCTATAAAAGCTGAGTGAGTACTGCAGTCAAATCGAAAAGCTTTACGTCTTGTTAGCACTATTACTTCCACAACTATAAAATATACATGCGTCTCATCTGATCAGGCAGATCTATTTTTGGGACCCCTCGTCTTAAAACACTATAAGCTAGTTAGTTATGCACAATAATACCTTTACACTAACGATAAGTAGAAGGTGGAATGCTAGAAGTATAATATTGAACGATAAGTAGCTCCTGGTTCCATTAGTAATATACGCATAGCAGTTATTCCTATATAATATGTAGGTAGTTTCTTAAAATTAGCTTTACTTTAAAGATTTATCTAAACTTTATACAGATTTCCGTACGGGTAATATTGTTGCAATACTTATCATTTATCACACTCTATCTGCATATGAAAGACAGCTACGACTAAGGCCTTCATTACCCAAACTGACTATGCATAGTTTTACGTATTACCTTATATGTATCGCAGTTAGTACTTATCAGACTCAGACTCGATCGCTGCAATTTCCTATTTCAGAATGTGTAGTGTAAGTATAAGTGCGTAGCCTATGTAATTAAATGTTTACATACAATAGCCATCATAAGTAGAGGGACTAAAATAAATCTCTTATTATTATGGAACAATTATCATGGCTGCAATTAGCATAAAGTAGTTATCAAACTTTAATTTATGAAAGGGTTAACTAACCCTTTCACAACAAACTAATACAGGTATTAACTTAATAATAATTTACTTTCATCAAAGTATTAACAAAATATTTATATTTTGAGTTTATGATGATGTAATGTGAAATCAATCTTGAACATCTAATTGTAGTAATTGAAATCAGCTATTTATACTAAATATTTGCTCTAATTACTCTTAATAACATAACATAACAAATGGTGTTGCTTAAATTGTTAAGGGAAGGTCCTCAAATGACGTAGGTGTTTTGAATTTAATTTTCGTCCGTTTCGTTATGACGGGTTTTATGTACAAATGGATTTCCAACTTTTCTTTTTCGTTCTGAGATAATTCTTAAGGAATATTTCCATACAATTAAGAATCTTACGAATGGAGGACCAGTTCAGTGTATGTAAAACACTACCGTGACCAATAGGTAAGATTTGAAAGTACTATCTGTTCATGCTAAATAGGAAATATGGGTAAGTATTAGGGATAAGGCAAGGTAAAGGAAGATGTGAACAGAGCGAAGACTTTCACTGCAGTTCCACCTTTCCCTCTTTCTGTTCTGAGTCAACGGAACGCAATGGAAAGCAACCCCTTTTAGTTCAGTAATCCATTCTTTTGTTAAATCGCTAGACTTTTACTCTATCCAGGAGGTGCATCTCGATAAATTAAGTTCTATTGCTTTGACTTTATAGATAAGCCAAAAGCTTAGGTAGTTCCCATCCCTTCTCGACTCGTAGTTTGATTATTGGAATGTGTTGTATAGCGTATTGCATCGAATTACATCCTCTTTCCTCTCACACCGGTTTACATTTACATATATCTCTTATTTCAACCAATCTATTTGATTATGTTCATTTCCGTCATTTCGCTTTACGTAGAGATTATTTTCTGCTATGCTATACTTTTACAGTATACGACGTAATCAGCTTTCGCTTAACACTTTAAATACATTCACCTTCAACTACAAATACTATAGTAGTGCCAGTTCCTACTCATTTTAGAGATTTATTGTGGCTTTAATACTAATGAATACATAATACAACTTTTTAATTAAGTCTACGTACATTTTTTAAAGTCACATTATTCCAAAATGGTATTGCATTCTATCTGTCATATAGATTATTTCATTATTTATATAGATTTATGTTAGATCTTCATGTTATGCAAGCCCTAAGTAGTTATTGCGAGCGAATAGATCCCCATGTTGTTATTGCAGACCTAGATCCGCATACAGTTATGTAGTTATCTCTATTATAAACATAGTTACATAGGTATAGCATCTTTTTGCTGCCTGATGCACCCCCGATCTACTATAATCACATTTAGCACTACATATACACAGTAGCTATTGGATATCATTCTAAGGAATCTGACACCACCCTTCCTGCTGAATCTTCACCGCAAGAATCAAAGCTGTTGTATAAACAGCGAAGCATTATTATCCTTAAATATTTTGGGTGCTGTTATACAATGTATAAAGGGTAATTGACCGAAAGCTACCAATTAGTGTAAGGGCAAGTCGAATCTAAATACATAAAGTTAAAACCTCAAGACAAGAGTGACAAACAGTGGATTACTTATTACTAGTAAACAGGAAGCTCATAATAGCATTCCTATAATAAATTCCGATTTATATTTAATGTCACTTTGGTTCCTTTCCTATCCCAGGAAGCTACAAACCCGGATGTGCATTAATACTTGCACTACCTATATGTATTACGTAACTAACAATATATAAAAATGCATAAAAGCATTGCACCCCTTCCTCCTTGCGTAACAGCGTAACTCATATAATACTACGTATACAAGGTGCCTACCTCTACACACTTATCCTTGAATGCAATAGGTAGTTTAAGCTGAGGTAAAATAACTTAGTTTGTCAACAATTTCATTAGTAATATGTTAAAAGAAGCTTTTAGGACTCTAAACGCCCTTCACGTTCTACGTCTAACTAGTTGATGGATTTCAAGTGAAATCCTTTAGCCGGATTGAGTGACTCAAATGAATTGAGTTCAAAAATGTTTTCCCTCTTCCTTGTCTTCCTCTCTTTCTATGAAGCTAATATATTTCTGATGTCTTACTAAGAAAGTCGCTCAAGAGTCTCTCGAAAGCTTCCTCTGCGTTTGTAGGCAGACATGCGACCACAATGGATTAGCTTAGTTCATTTGCATTTTCTATGATACAACTTATACAACCAGGAAGAAAAAAGGACGTGCGTTTTATATTATTAGGATGCGTACCTCCGACCTCGTCAGTCAGCAGTCAGTGCAATGACATCGTTTCTATACTTGGGGCTCTATATCTGTACATATAAAAGGATAGACAGTATATCCAATTTCCTTATACAATTCTAGAAAATATGTCTATCATTTTGCATCATATGTCTGTATGTAAATAGTTACTGTGTTACAGGAAGAGGAGAGGGGATTCCGCAATGCATTCAACATTCTCTGAAAAATAAGAGCAAGAAAAGAAAAGTTGAGTACGGCACCAGTTATATGTGTACGTCTACGTACGTAGTCACGTCTGCTCTGAACTGATTCAATAAGAGTAACAATTTAGTTATGAGAATGAACAGAGAAAGTATTAGATTCCCCTTTTTATTTTATTTTCTCCTTTCTCCATATAAGTAAACAAACTATTTTCATACCATTTCACTTTCCATTTCATTATTTCCCACTGCACTGCTTTCTTCCTTCCAAAATTGTCATTTCTAGCTTTCTTTACAACTCAAGTCGCAAACAACACCGACATTTCTCCACAACATTAATTGGCTTTGCTAGTTTTAATTCTATTTATTGTTTAAAGGTTCGTAAATACTACTTGTTCCTAACGTTCAAAACCAATTTGAATAATGTAAAGTACTTTCTATCTGCATTCACAATGTTTTGCATGGGAGTTAACAATTTAGCAGTTTATTATTTATTTATGTAGATTTAGCTAATTGTTTGGGTTTTGTCAGTTTTGTGATGAAATGGTCCTAACTAACCCTGGTTCTTGGTTCTCTACTTATGTATTTATGTTTCTGTGTCTGGGTTCGCGGAAAGCATCTCACCCAGGAAAGTATCTCGCACACCCTTATACATATGCTGATTGTGTATTTGAACTTTTTGTTCGCTATTTTATTAATTATATCGTTAGCACTTCCAAAAATTGTTTAATTTCCGCATTTATTACAACAAATTTTATTTTTCTTAGAGGAATGGAAGCATAATATACCATGGTACTTACCATGCGGCTTGCACCTAGTAGATGTGTCTCAGATCACAAATCTGGCAACGCATCGTGTGAGATACTTTCCTAAGTGAGATAACTTCCGCGTGAGCTACTTTTCCCTGATACCCTGTGTCTGTACTAGTAATAGTAAGGTAACAGTTTAATTTCCATTGCATATGAAGTATCTGTACAGGTTGAGGTTAAATTGGAATAGTTATTCTACCTATACTTTCCCCTTGTTTATTGTTAGAATGTTTCTCTGCTTTCACTTTAGACAGAAGTCAAGTAACAGTAACGTGCGTCGAGTTGACTGGTTTGCCTTGACTTGCCTCACCTGACATTTGCTTCTCAGATAGCAGTTCCAAAATCAAATTAAACTGTCTCAATACAATTCAAGTTACGCAGAAATTCTTCCCTTTGACTTGACTCAAGTTTAAATTTAACCTTAGCCTTAACTCGATATTCTGTCTCATTTCTCTGCTGTGTGACGCGTGCTTCTCTGTTCATCCAGAAATTGTACTATTTAAATTGCTTAAAGGCTACCGCATTTACGTTTGCATACCATGAGCTGTTTTAAGAGAATTTTTTGCACTTATTTTTATTTTTAGAATGTACTACATATAGTAAAACGTGAAATAAATGTAATAAATTACACACACTCTGCTTTGCGTTTCATGACAAACGAATATAAAGTAAATGGTTCAGTTTAGTTTGGCTCTCTGCCAATTAGTAAGGTTGCATATTGCAAGCTACATACAATTACGAGAAAGTGTGTTATGAACTTTTGAATATGTTTGGAGAAAGTCAGTTGATCAATACAGTCAGGTCAGGAATAGAATATTAATGAGAACGTTCTATTGAGATGTCTACCATTGTCTTTATAGCACACGACAAAGCTATACAATTCCTACCGATGTATCATAATATACTACTTAGAGCTATTACAATATTAAGTTTACTTTAATATAGTTTATGCATGCTTCCCTGCAACCAAGTAAGCATTTAGGTTTGATATGCATTTTTTCATTATTGTACATTTATGGGTCAACGCTAGACATTCGAAATAAATATATAATATGAAAATCTGACTAGTATTCCAAACGAAGATTATGTAGTTGAATCTTTAAAACAGTAATTGGATTGGAACACTGAAAATGTTGAAAATACCTATATTAATTATCCTCACATTGAGTGTGAATTCTTACAGTGAGCTTCTTGCATACTTTCCCTTGAAAGTTTAATTAGAAACAAAACTCCATTATATATTGTTAGTTCAACTAACTTGTTTATACTTAATTTTACTTTTGTTTAACAATAGTAAATATTAATACAACATTAAAACTCAGACACACGGTTTTTGATTTTCTGTTATAAAAGAGACTATTTTCAAATGTTTGTGCAACTCAAAACGACCAGAGACACGAACAGTGCAATGATTAGGTATCTAATGTTAAAAGCTAATCATCTCGAGATTTTAAAGGCAATAGCAATGGAGCGGAATTAATTTAGCAAGAGATAATGAGGAAAATGGCCATCTATAAATAGACGCTGCTGCATCTTACTCGAATTAAAACATTGGTATACTTTCACCATACTATATAGTGCATAATGCGTATATTTCCTTTGAGCTGTATAGGAATGCATGTAGAAAAGTAAATGTAAATCAGTTAAAGGTAAAGGTGGGTTATCTCTTTTACTATTGCTATTATATGCACCACTATGTACTTTTGCACTAAACTTTCACTTTCTTATATATTCATATAAGAACAACCTACGCAAGTATTATATTATACCAACTAACCACAAAGTAGGAAGATGGACAGACAGAAATGACGGGAAAGTGGATTGAACCGAATTCATTATAGATCGTAACCTACCCGAGTTTCTTTGGTTGGTATAAGAAAGTACATAAAGTGGTAATGTAATATCTTTCTTTGCTTTGCTACATAGCCTGGGCTTTCTCCCCATTCCCTACATATACATCTCCTTTCTTTCCCCAGCAGTTTACTTAAGAGTTTGAGAAAAGTTTTCTCTTTCAAGTAATGGACAGAACAACCTTGCCATTGAATTTTTACATTTGTTTCAATGTGAAAACTCTTTCTGTCAGTTTTTAATTGTCAGATTGAATCTTCAGTTTATCTATTACACTAACTAACTGCAACCAAGGGGTGAATTCTCACTCAATTTCTCTTCAAATGTGTTTCCTACTTTTTATACTTTCACTTTCACAAAAGAGAGTTGATGTGATGTTAGATGTTATGTCCCATGCTTTGAGAAGCTATTTAATTAGACAACCGAGAGAAAGTAAGAAATTCCTTTTAAATTCAATGCTAAACAGTTATCTTTTCTTTTCACCATAAAATAAAAACCTTGATTAACTAGATTTTCAAAATTTTAAATGATATATTTATCCTTATAGGTAGTCTATGAATTAAAATGACAAGAATCCCGATCTTCTCAAATGAAAGGCATTTTATTTTAAGAAAATTGATTTTCCGTCATTTAATTCATTCTAATAATTTATTTAACTTAATGTCTTAATGTTTTCTTTTGATAATATTAATTAGTAAAAAATAATGAGTTTTGCACACTCTAGTAACTTACCCAATCTGAATGTTGTGTTGGTCGCCTTAATCAATGCGAGTAAGTTGAACAGTTGAACTGGTTATTATTAAGGGCAAAACTTTTTAATTATATTGCTGGAAAACAATGGGTATTTTGTTTTTTAATCAGATGTCACTGTAAACAATTCATAATAAGAAAATATTTGTTTGTTTCAATACTAGTTGTCTCTCGGATCGCTCGGACGTCAACTTCAAACGTCAAACTCCCAATCAGTAGAAGACAGAAGACGCACCCAGAGAAAGGAGGACGGGACAGCTGAAAAGTAACTTTTTGCAATTCGAGTTTCAAGTTTCAACTTTATCGCTTTATCAACTGGAACGCGAACGAACGCAGTTTCCTCTTTGAAAACTAGGTAATTTCTTTCTCATCAATTGTATCTTATTTGTATCTGCAGTCACTCAAAAGTTGCACTTTCACCATTCACTCTTCGGTATTCTACTTTCTCAGCAGAACGGAAAAGAAGAATTTTTGTCCCACTCCCATTGTTTCCGAAAGAAACTTAAAATTAACTCACACCCCTGCTGGCATTAAAACAATTTTCATTAGTCATTTCAGATTTTCTGTCTTACCGTCCGTTCCTGACCTGACAGCCACAGAGCCACAGCACAATGTATATATATATCTTGACTGCTGGACAAAGAAAAATTTTCACAGAAACTTTTTTTACTGCACAGCACCGGAAAATGTTTTTCAAGACGAGTCGGCTGACACCACGTTTACAAAGTTTCGGTTTCAGATTCAGACCAGACCAGAGGAATATACTAGTATAGTCGGTATGTAATTTGTAAATGCTTAAGTACAATTAGAAACTAGTAGGTAGATAAATGTTTAGAAACTTTTGAGCCTCTTCCATAACATAAACATTCCACTTTGAGTAATGGATGAGTTAAATATTTATTTTGAATTACAGTTTGCAGTTTACGTCACGTCACGCCACACATCTGTCCTTCAAAGGATTCCCGAGTGAAAGTCCGATGATACAATTACGGAGTTTATGTGGTTCAGCACTCTAACTGCAATCCAACCTTATTCAAAAGGAGATTATGTCCTGTTGAAAGAGAAGTGCACAAGTAACACGTACGTAAATAGCCTTCTGCGAGGAGAACGAGATCAAGGCGAGAGCCGGAAGGGGTGAGTTTGTTTCTCCAGCCTTAACTCTCTATTCCTACTGTAAAGACTGTAATAGGTATTTATTCCTCTTTTTGGCAGTACTATCTGTATAATGTTTTGCGTTATATGTTTATGCAGAAGGCAGGAGGGGACGTCGTGTCATTCTAATGCAGGGGATAACGGCAATTAGTCTGAAGATTAAGTTGAACGTAAGTCTACTAGGAAAGAATGATCATTCAACTCGGCCACCTCATTTTCTGCTACAGTTACAGTCACATATGAGAAGAATGAAGTAGCGAACGGGTTTTATTGCTGGAAAACTTCACTTGACTATTTTGTCTGTGTTTGTAATAACAGTATTATGCTTGATGTTACCGTTGAGGGGAGGGTGAACTGAACTGAAGTTATTGTAATTCTTGACAGCAATCAAACTCCCTTTTCTTGTTGCATTCATTCAGCACGGTGCAATTCCACTGAAGATCTGCTGAACTGGAATTGCTCTACACTCTACACTACAATACTAGAGTGTTATAGTTATCCCACTCATTGTCAGTAATAGATACGCGTAGAAATGAGAGCAGTACTTTATTATAGAGATGCAGAGATGAGGTGATGCATGCTGCATACTTATTACTGTTATTGTTATTCCTGTTCACTATAATACGCCTTAGCTGTATTGTATTTGTAGTTGAGATGAGAGATGAAATGTTTTTCAAAGTAGGTATCTTAATTAATTGTCTTTATAAACTCGCATCAGAATCAGCAATAGCTTAGATTATGATTAATTATAATCATAGTGGAATTATTTGAGTGGGAGTGGCTTATATAGTTTTGATACTTAAGTATAATAAATATGTTGTTAAGTAGTTGGATTGAGTTGGGTTAGGTTTGTCGGATCGGTGCTTGTTAGTAGTTGGTTTGGTGTCCTTGTGTTGTAGTTGTAGTCATAATGTGTAAGTAAGCCAAGATGAGCTGAGAAAAGGATCTTGTTCCGATCAATTCAATTAATGCTTCCTTATTTCCTTGCAGAAGAGAAGAGAGGCGACAAGTGAGTAAGAGACGGAGAAATAGAAGACTCGAGTCTGTGTCACCGGGGATTAAATTATGTCACCAGAAGACTAACTACTACAGCACAATAGAAATGTATTTTCTGTCAAGACATCGGATGTTGTGGACTAACCAAGCCAGACAAGGCCGAGTGGAGTGCTTCTCTATGAACATGCAGTTCAACACAGTGAGTGTTCCTAAGTAGTAAATACGGAGTAGAACTAGTGTCTCAACAGAATACAATTTCCGGCTGTTATTTTCCAATAAAGAGAAAGTCTTAGGAATGTGAAGTTGACACTATTTACTAGTTTAGTTTAGTAACTGTTTGTACTTAGTAGTTTATAGTTTCCAAGTCCAGTAGGTATTATGTAACTAAACTTACGTTAGGTTTATGTACCTAAGTGCCTACTAGATATTGTTCTCTAACTAAATGTGTTTCTGTTCTGTGCAATACAATAATAAACAGCAAGCCGGGACTGAGCAAGACTTCTCGACGAAATTCCCTTACGTGTGGTGTAAGTGTAATTCTGCAGTAGATAAAGACGTGCTTCCCTTGCCTTGTTTATATTTTACTACTTACTTACTTACTTAACTCGGAAGATAGTTAGTTAATGCAAGCAGAATGCAGTAGGAGTAAATACAAAGTATTTGTTTTTAGTCAGACAGATAGAGATGAGCTGATCTGATGATGATGAAGAAGATGAAGAGAAATGAGCTTGAGGAGGGCTAGCTCACAACTGAACATCCTTGCGGATGCAATCGCCAAATAAAGTCTTATGTTTCCCTATCTCCTCCACTAGCAGAAGTTGCTCTCGTTTTGGTTCTCTCCTCCGTTTCTACAGTACACGGGCAGATTCGCCCGTTTGGGTTTGGTGGTGTTCTTTCTCTCCAGTTCAGTTCGGTGGTGGTTGCTTTCAGTCTGTGTTGGCGTTGGCTAAACAGAAAGAAGCGTTCTTTTCTACTCTTCAGGCTGAACTAAATAGAACGGGTCTTTCTTACAGCTTCCCACTCTCGTTCCTTCCTTTTCCTTCCTTCTCCGGTACTACGGTGGTGTTCTGTGGTGGTTGCTTTGGTATTGTGGTGGTGAGGTGATGTGCACTCGAGACCCGAACTGACGGAGCTGAATCGTCCCTCCAGTTACAGTCTAAAGTACAAATACATTCAGCTAGCATTCAATGTGTATTTCTGGAATAGTATCTGTTGTTCTCGATCTTGTATTGTACTCTACTTACCTCTGTGTGCAATGCATTTTCATGTACTATTGTCGGGGATGCGCTTTCTTCTATGTAATCGATTTGCCCATACTTTTCTATGTTAAGGAAACGCTTTCCTTTGTACGTAATTGTGAGTACTGGAATTTTAACAGGGAGCTAACTGATGAAACTATAGTGCACTACTGTAATGTTACATGACTTCCGTTTGTCCCAGTATCTCTTTTTCTTAAATTCCATTTGCATATCGAATAGTTGTAGCTTAAATTGTCTCTCTTGCATATTATAAATATATCTCGGTTTAAAATGGATATTTCCTTATGCACATAATATCTTAAAAATTAATGTCAATTCAAGCTCCGTATTAAGTCTTGTGTGCTCGTAATCAGCACCAAACCATAACCATAGCATATTTATGTCCTCTTAAGCTTGTATTAGCAAAATAATGTTTCAAGGCAATGCAAACTCTCTAATGTAGAACGAAGGAACTTTCAGCTTAAAGAGAAATAAGATACTAATGATACTCAATTTAATTTGTTTCAGACACTTCGTTAAGTAACTACATGGTCACCAATATAATATTATATTATGTAAAAGACCTAAACCATAAAAGATAGTTAAAGTACAAATGTACAGTGATAGTGATGTAATAAGTACAGATAGTAAAAAGTTGTTTTGGTTCTTTTGCATCCTATATATTGAAATGTGCCTTGTGCTTTGCACAATTAGGGGATGAAGTATTAAATCCTGCCTCTCCCTAGTGTAAGGTATTAGAAAATCATGAACATTTATATAGGTAGAAATACCGTAACACAACTTGTCGACCGCCGCTGCTGGAAATGCATATTTATGTGTGAGTTAGTGTGTATGCTTCTTTTTCGTTTCCTGTGTTAACAAAGCCTACATTATATTAGATATATGTTAAAGTTATTATTACTAATACAAATACTTATGCAATGTAATCTATAGAAGGATAAATAAGTTTAGCTTCAGCAATATAGCCCATTGCCATTCCAGAACGATAAATAAATAGTTATCTTGTCTTGTGTTTCTAAATGCTACATGTGTACCATATATAAACTGCATTGTGTGTACATTAATGTGAATGAATATTACACTTCCATATATAGAATCGCAATACACCCACACAGAAGGGCAGAGGAAGAATGTATTGCAATGAGAGGAATATTATGGGCAATGGGTAGTGTACATATCTGATCTGAAGATTGGGAAAGGAAGGCAAAGCAAGCAGGATGGATGCGTCGTTGAGACAATGATCGAGAAGGGGAAAATTGATTCTGATGCTTTTGCGTGATGAAACTTGCTGATTTGATGCTCCTCGCTTCATATGATTGTGTGTGTAAGTGTAGTGTATGTTCTACTGTGTATCTATACAAGGAGGCATACAAACCGACCCAAAAGAGTCGCGGATCGGACTAACGGAACATCTTCGCCTTGAAATGCCTTTGCAACTTGCAACTCCTGTATCCATTCCACCACACCATTCTCCCAACCAAACTGGCTGGATGGCCTTATAGTTACTTAGCATTAGCCAAAGGAAGGGATGGAGAAGAATCGTTTGCCTACTCGTTCCTATCCCACTCATTCAGCACAGTCACTATTAAATTGGATCTGTATCTTTATCTGATACGATCTGATGCGATCTGATCTGGATCTGATCTCCCTTTTTCTGCAGAGATGAGACACAGATGAGATGGGAATGCTTCTTATTGTCGGGAATCTATGTACTAACTTTATATAATGTAGAAACGCCCACACGTACAACCTCGTTATAGATAGTATTGCACACGTTATTAAATCCTCATTGAGTTTATAAGGAAACCTACCTAAAGTTAACTGTTTATGGAGTCTGATTGTTGCTTAGAGTATGTATTCATGTCGTTTAGTAGTAAATATAGTAATGTGCTACCTAAAATACGTAACGTATACTTAGATTTATGAATTGATTAATATCATGCAATGCAATGATGTGTTTTATCTCAATCTTTTGCTACTGACATAATAGTATAGGTGATACAGATTATGCGTAAGTAATATTTAATATGTAATTAATGTAATATAAATATTTAAAAACCCGTAAGCGCTACATTAAAGGTATTTTCCTAATTTTTGAATACCTTATAAAATAGCCATTATATAATGCAAATCTAAATTTTCGCCAAAAATTAATACGATGAGAATGTGGTAAGTGTGAGCCTAGATACCCATCATATGTGAACAAAGATTCCCATGCACTTATCTTCAGTACATATTTATTTTTAGGAAGACAGCAGATCGACGATTAAATATGCTTAAGATTTATAAAGCTTTATCTGAAATCTGTTTATCAAAAATATTTTATATTTGAAATCCCAAGGGGCTGTTATTATTGCATTTATGGTAGATTTTCTATAAGTACGACAATTTTTTTTAGTTTGGCATTACATATTTATTGTACTATGGACACAATTGATAGTTGTGAGTAAATAGTGGTGCATGTTAAAATAGTTGAGTAGTTTCGTTTCGTTAGCAAATTGTCCATTTGTAGTCGCATGCAGCTTCCCTGTAACATGTAGTAGCAAAGTACACATATAAAAACATTCGCTTGCAAAGGTTAGTAAGCAAGGAAGGTATTTATCAATGTATCTTAACGTAGCAATAGGAATAGAATTTCTTATTTCTTGTGCTTTCTCCATAATAGACAGTTGATCGAGTTTGATTGTCTCGCAAGGAGTTTTTGTTAGTTCTTTCGACAATAGTAAATTCGAGTGAATTTGGTAGGAATAGTTTGTCGTGTCGTGTCATGCCCCTTCCCTCTGTCTTATTTTCCTTGTCGCACATCTTATGAGAGCATGATCTGATCTGTTCTGATCTGAAATGTATACCTACAACCTACGTGAAGTTGAGATAGCTAAATCTACTCCGATCAGATCAGATAAGCCTCGCTGGTTATGTTATGTATTGAATTGTAATGTACCTACAATCTACACTGCACGTTTCATTCGCATTCGTGTATTGTATTGTATTGTATACCTATGTTATGTACATGTCCTGATAAGTTAGGTACCTAGGCATCTCAAGGTAGCTAGGTTACTTTACTCTTTACTGGTATGCATGTTATTGTCTATTGTGTGTGTATCAGTAGAAGCAGAGTAGTCAGGAAACGGAGGAAACTTGTGGAGCTTTGGGATTGGGACGTCCCTTATTATTCACGAAACAACTTTCACCTCCATCCAATTCATTCGACTCTACGTACTTTCTGCGTAGTTCTCTATGCACGTAATAAGATTAAAATTCTGTAAAAGTAAAGATATCGCATCCCTTCTACTTTCTCCTACTATTTTACGAGCATCTTTGTGATAGGTACTTTTCAAGGATAGATGTACGTACTACAACATTCTCTAAAATACTATACCTACAGATACACCTTCGACTAGGAAAATAAAATATTAACGAATTTCCGTTCGTGACATGACCTGATGGCATGCATCTTCAAAATAAACACGACAAAACCTAATGAACATAAAATATTGAAACTGCAATTATATTCTTCATTCATAAACATCTTTAACTTTGGTCATTGATGTCCAATAGTTTTACAAGAACTAAGTTCCTGTATATAATTGTATTTCAGCATTTTCAGTACACTCTACTCGCAGTTAATTAAATTACGTCTTAGAATGAGAAGAAAGTAGGTCAAAGAATCTAAAAGTAAATATTTGGAAGCTAAAAGTTAGGAGACAAATAGTTACACAACTATAGTTGTAGTATAGTATAGAAAATACAGATGGTACAAATAGAAGTACAATAATGTGTGAAAGATCTCTTGTGTTGTCTATAAAGCTATGACACGGCTGCGGTTCATGTAATGGCCTTATAAAATTCTTCTAAAGAAACACAGTTGGTGATTGTGTCTGTTTGTAATTGAATGGACTCACCCTGTACTACAGATAACTATTGATAGATCCTTTTGTTCCAACTAAATTGCCCAAAACTCATTGCAATTAATTCTATTGTGTTCTCTTTCTTTAGCTCACATTGCATTGTCGCAACTCACCTAATTATCGCGATTCATGGCTTCTGACGCTTCTTCCCCTATAGGCATTGTAGTACAATATGTACACATACTATGTAGTTTTATTAAAACAAGGAAACTAACTCTAATCATTTTTAATTGTAAACCGCATTGCTTCAATGGGAAAACGGGACTGTCACTTATGAATGTAGATTATGTATACCTGACTGTGTACAGAGTTTTATAATTTATAAATGTACTTATAACGTCATACAGATTCCCCCGAACCCGTCATATGATAAGTTGCATACTTGCTAAAATGCATTGCATTGGTGTGATGGTTATTTTTAACCAAAATGACGCATGTATCGGAATCGGGAACCCCTCTTTATAAAATAAGACTCTTTTGATAATTTACGTAATATATTACTTATTAAAAATAGAGCAGAAAGCTGAAGCTACATAGTAGATATGTACTTATAACTGAAAAGGCTTTTACACGTATAACAATGACCAACTTGTGTAATCCTAAATACGGAAGAGCAAACTGAACTTATTGTTAGTTCCATAAAGGTACAGCGTAACTTAAATAATGAAGATGTTTTCCCGAAACTTGAATATCCAAATGTCTCGTACTTTTTGAAAATTCTCCCTTGACGGTTCACTCACTTAATCTTCCCTTTTAGAGTAATTGCTTTAGTGATCATTTCCTCTTCCTTTGATTTTTACGATGTTTTGGTTTAGTTGGACCACAAAGTTCATAGCAATCACATCATTCACATCAGACATTTGTTTCCTCAATATCTCCTGCTGAAAGTTTTATTTTAGCGTTTTCTATTTCTGTTTTTATTATATTGTGTTCCATAGCTCCATGTGTATTTACTTATGTATGTGTAAAAATGTATTTGTATTGTACATACGTGGAAATCGATGTATTTTTAACAAAACAAAGAGCAATAAAATATAATGCGATGGGGATGAAGATGGAAGGCTAGTGAAGGCAAGGCAAGGGGTGCCTCTGTCTGCATTATCTGGCCCTAAGCTTGTCTTGTCTTGTTGTTTAGGCTAACAAACTCCCAATCTGTCTATCTGTATGTGTTTTGTTTTTGTGGCATTTCCTCCAACTTTTGGCGTTTCTTTGTACTCGTGGAGTGAAGAGAGATGTATTATATAACTAACTAGTAACTACGCACGTATTGTTATCTAAATACAGAACAAAATAGAAAGAAAGTTATTGAAGGCTGAGTAAACGGGAGTTGATTAGCCTTTGCTTCCTATTAGTGCACAACACAACTAAGCTGAAGACCAGGCCAGAGAGCTGCATGAAAGACTTTTCTGTCAGCTCACCCCAAACTCCAAACACTAAAACTTAACCTACCCGACGACTTACCCTCTTCGTCTGTCTAACAATCAGTCTCTTGACAGATAATTCCCCTCTCTCTTCTCCAGCACTACATTTCATTACGAATATATACAACTACAAGTGCAGACTAGGGAAATTCTTTTCATTTTCTCAGGCCTTTCATTCTAAATGCACCTAACTAGCTATAAAAATACATACTACATTAGAAAATGCCTTATTACTTAATTATATGCAAGTGCAGAAGGCTAATAATCATCCATACAAGAAAAGTTGAGTATATTTTAGGAGATTATTTTGGCAAATTAAAGAAATTACATTACAGATATGTATGCCATGTGTGTCTGCTATAAAATTAAACAGAAACAATACATAGTTAGCTAATAAGTGACCTCACAACAGTAAACCTCAATTATTTATCTCGGAATACAGCAGCGTCACACTTTTTCCTTGTTGAATTTTCTTTGTAAGTACAAATACTCATCTGTTGTCCAATACAGATGTAAAAAATGCTCATTTCAAGGTGGATTATGAAATTCATGAATCTGAATCGTAGTATCCGTGGTGGTATATTTATGAAACGAAAAATCTGATTTCGCTATCCCACTTTTTAAAATTACCTAAGTACTGCAGATGTAAAAGCATAAGACAATAACTTCCTCATTGTAATATAATAATGTATGTAAGTAGATGCATAGCGTTTTGCATTGGTGGTGCTAACTAACTATTTGTGTATACATATTTACGAAGAAAAAAAAGACAAATGTGTTTTTCTTTGGAAAGGACTTTTGTAGTTAGAGCTGTAAGTGTAAAGCATTAACGCACCTGCTAACCAGACAATTCTAAATGCGTTAGGTGAGCCATCAATCAATCTTAGCAGCTCGTCGAGTCCTTGTCCGGAAACCACTAACCGTAAAATAAACTCCGATTCTTTCCTTTTACTTCCACTTCCCCCTTGACGAGACTTCTCTTTCTGTCTACAATGTAAAACAAGTATATTGCTATTAGGTATGTATATTTGTATAACAGTAGTACAATACAGTAGTACAATACAATGCACTCTTATATGTGTTAACAATACAGATTATCAAGTACCTTATTAACAGTCAACCCTTATACTATTATTACTACTTACATATTTAATGTATTACATAAGTAATATGATGGCTATAGTATAGTAGGTACTCGTACTAAACTCTAGGCATTTTAAGTTCATTTTCAAAAGAGTAAATAAACTTTAATTGTTTACGACAATGATCTTTAATAATAGTTCTTCGTAATATCGTTCAGCTTGCAAAACCTAGTACGTAATATCCTTCCTTGTAGGCAGCATTTAGAAAAATATAGAATTTTGTGTCTCCTTCCTTCTCACTTGTTATTTCCTGTTCTCTACCTTGTAAAATCAAAACAATTATTGTATTCTCACATGATAGTACATATAATAGGCATTAGAAGCTATATCGTATGCATAGTTCCTTTAAACTCGCTGACATTCGTAACCACAATGCAATGCAATAATGCAATACCTAATACAACTTACATAATAATGCTGCTTTAATGTAAAGCACTATAATATGTACTATCTATACTATATAATTATTAAAGGAACCTTGAGTTGGACATGTAACAGCTCAATTTACAGTGGATGATATATACTAGTAATACTTACATAGGTGTATATAAATATATTATGTACCTAAGTATAACATTATTATTATGTCCACATCAAATCTTGGCAAAATAAAAATGCCGGATGTGCTCTGAGGATTAGGAAGAGTTAGAAGAAATAGTTTATAGTAATTAAATTATAATTTATGGTCAATATCGCAATGGTCGTTACGTAACTTCCCTTAGTTAATTATAGAAACCTACACTTGCAAAATAATTTCCGTGATCCTGCATACGAATCTGTTTGCATTGCATGCGTAGTTGGATTTTACAACAGTCACAACTTTAAAGTTAATTTCTACTCTAGAATATTCCAGCATTTCCAGTAGGTATAACATTACTGTCTTTACATAAACGTTTACGTGGGTTTATGTAAAATCTCTGGTTTTCCAGGGCGAATAATAATATTAATTTTACATGTAGCTGTCATTGTCCCAACCACTTTACTGTAGTGTTTTTCCAAGTAGATGATAAATGCGACAATAATAATCACGAATCCACGTATATCAGTTTGCATAACTATAAATTACACTGAATATTTCGTGTGATATTGTTTTTGCACACTTCGATACATTCGTTAACTGCTTTCCATGGCTTTAATCGGATATCAGTTTGATTTTGATCAGTATGTAAACTTTGTACTGCTTAAATGTGTTTTATGATTATAAATATGATGAGGTGCTTGAAAAGTTTGAATATACAGGGTGAAGTATAAATACAATTTTATTAACATTTTATTATGAATTCCATTACAAAATAATACTTACGAGGGAAGGTATTCGTATCACATCGCAAAACTTTACATACTTACAAGAATGACATGTACATACAAAGGATATACATACATACGAAAATGAGGTACTGCTTATCAAGAAGATATTATAGTCAGTCACAATCACAATAGAGGATGATATGCATAATTAGCAGAGAAACTATGCAGGTGACAGGTACCGAATAGCTAACTGCCGACTATCGCATACCAGAAAGCCTAATTGAAGATACTTTATCCATAAGATCGTCGTCCAAGCGAGAATCGCTTCCACAAATCCTTCTGTGATATCCTCGACAATTTGAATGAACAAAAAATGTTGTGCAGTGTCTTTCATGTTGCTGTATAGATGAGTACGAATCGGGTGAGCTTACTGGGATGCAACTTCTATCTCCATTATAAGTGTGCCCGTAACCTGTGCAAGTAAAAATAGATACAATTATAAATAAAATTATTTTTTCTATATTAAATGCATGAATTAAATGCATGAAGCCTTAATTAAATGTAAGTAAGGTGGGGTAATTAATTATTCGTACCTCTAAAATTTTCATGCGTGTACAAGCGCACGTTGTTTTTTTCAAAGTGTCCTTTTCCGTTTCTGAACTTAAATGAAAATATACCTTTGTCCATATAATTGTCGTCAGTATCGATGGAATTGTATGGGGAATGTGAGTTGGAAATGCGAGCTAATGCACAGGTGGATAGCAACATTGAAACAAACACAATTTTTGAAAACTCCATTGTTGTAATATATTGTTTGTAGCTTTGTGGATACGGGATATTCCTATGGTGGTCTCCGAATTGCTGATACTGTCAAATGGGACTGTTATCGGACAAAAACTTGGCTCTAACTGACTGTCAGCAACCTTGTCGTCTCATATTTATGAATTACATTTGGTTGAGGACTTCCTCCTGTGTTACAAATCTTTGTTAGCATTTACAGCTCGTGGATGATTTGCATTTACAAGTATAAATAATTAGCATTAATAATTAGTTGTTGCATTTAGCACAACTCCAAATCGCTTTTTCGCCATAAATAATTAGTAATAGTTATAATTACACGTGCTATACCATACCTAACCATAGCTACTAGTGTTTTCCTTGAAAATTCGCGAAAGGAAAAGTATGTACATTTTATTCAACAGAAATGTGTGTCCCAACAAATCCAATGTTTCCTAAATTACACTTTAACGTTGAAACCTAAATATACACATTTTACAGAATTCCTCGTTTCCGATTTACGAGATAACATGCGTCATAATTTCATCTGGTCATAAGTTACAGTAGTGCAGCCAGTTCAGTCAGTCACATAGTCTACAAAGACTAAAACGTTGAAGATTACTCGGAAACTAAAGTATTACCAGAAATGTATTAGGTAAAGGCTTATAATTATAGTTTTATTGATTGATTAACGGATATTGTTAGATAACTATAGCTATGCCCTGTATACAGATATATATCATTGTATTATAAATAGCATAGCCCCCAGGCAGCTTAACACTGATAACAATTTATGGAGATGCGTGCATTCGTTGCATAGTGTCACTTATATCAATATGTACATTGTAAGTAGTACATATACGTAGTACACACATTTTATGTATAAACATGTGTAAAGTAAACATACTACTATAATGTAATACAAACTATTGAATTATTACTATATGATTAACAGCATTATGTGGTGGAGTATGGTCAGTTGTATGTTTAATGGCTGTAATTGTGATTGTAATGTTATGATATGATTAGCTAAAGATTTAATACGTAACCGTATGATGTTTTATGAATATATCTTGATAGATACGCTTGGCCCATACGTGGGATGTCACTTCAAGGATGTAGATTGGAATATCCACAGAAAAGAGTGAATCAGAATGTTCATGGCATAATTGTGGTTTAATTGTGGAAGTAGTACATAAATAGCAATACACACGTCATGTATGTACCTAATTTAAAGCTTCGTTTATCGGGATTTGTAGAACAAGCGATCTTATCGAATTTAATTGGTGGGATTAAGTAAGTACAAAGCCATTAATAGGCTTTCCAATACCTGCCATACAATTACAAACATCCAGAATGAATCATCATTGACACTATGTGGTATGTACGTCATGTACGTTTGACATTTCTTTCTGTGTAGTACGGGGTATTACGGTAGCATATCTGTATTTAACTTTCTTGGGGAGAATCTCTTGTGCGCGTGCCACCGCGCCGATACACTTCTTATATTAACTACCGGAACGTAGAAAAAGCTGCGCTTTCCAAATATTTAAGCCAAGATACTGTACCCATTGTGGTCCTTGAATTATATTTTATATGTATATTGAAGCCAAATACACATATCCTACTGCAATACCTGCAGATTTTCGTATGTTAACAAATATTAATGTAATGTAGGTCAGGTCGAGATTGACGTACGCGATATAATAAATGTACGAAATATACAAATATTAATTAATAAGTAATGCAACATGGGACGAATGGTTAAAAATTTGCGAAACTAAACAAATTGCTGATTCACATAAATAATTGCAAGCTAAGGTACATAATGCAAGTGCTACTTGATGTACAATATTATGTATCCAAGACACACGTATTGATTGCTCTCGTCTCAATTGTTTGGCAAAATCTAGGTTGAAGTAATTCATACTATAAGTCATATTGCAGGTACTACTGCCAAAATATGTAATTACTGGTAAAGGTTGTACCTACGTTTTTAGATATAAAAATATTTATGTCACTGGAAAGTTGGAATTTCCTATCTTTATTAAAAAGTCCAGTTTCTACTTACGCGTATTAAAAAGTCAAAATTGCCCTTGTCTCCTGACACTTTTCCTCCTGGGTTGTATTTCCTCCTCGTTTTCATACGTAGACAGAAATATATTTAAAACACTGAGACTAGAGAAGAATTATTATATAAGGGAAGTTTGGTTTAGTGTTGACGAAATCAGTACTCATTATACTTAATACCATCATATTTGCACATTAATACGCGTGAAGCATAATATTTCTGTAGGAGCTTTAGGAGGAAATAAGGCTCAGGATAAAAAGAGGCAGGGTAGAGGCGGGAGGAAGAGTCTCGGGAATAAAAGACGGCGAATCGCAAGAGAAGGTTAGCAAAGATGAGACGGTAAAGTTGGCTCATTTTCACCAAAGAAATGCACGAAATTGACATCTTGTGTTAAGGAATAAGGTAAACGGAAGACTAAGGGAAATTCTATGAGCTAAGTTCCGAGGTTATAGGTAAATACTAATTGCGAGGAAAGTTGAAGTGAATTACTCTGGTTTGATCCTCATTCTCGTGGTTTACTCTTCATCTAATATAAAAAGTGTACATATGACTTGACATGCAATATTACTACCACACCAAAATTTAGTTATGCAATCAGAAGAACCATAGTTATAGTTCTGTAGATACTTTAGACGATGTTTTCAATTTTGTGCACGTTAGTCGTTGAATACAGCCGAGAAATAATATGATGGACAAGAAAAGATAGAGTTTGCCTTGATGAGACTCTGGAGCTCACCTTCATACTTTCCTTACCTCTCTCTACTCTACTCGCTTTCAATACTTTCATTTTCTCGTCCTGGAGAATTTCCACTTTCAACTGTAGCCGTACACTTTCTCTTTAACATCTAACAAAAGACAACAACTAATGTAACACAATGACTTAAACAAACACTACTTGCATAATAACTTACATATTACAAACTTTGTTTCTTTATATCGTTTGCTACACTTTATTACACCGTACATATGTGTATGTGCTAAATATGTGTATCTACCTGGCTGCAAGATTACATCTGCTCTTTGTCTTTACTTCTACTGAAATCAGCTTACCTAAATGAAACAAAAGTTAGGTATATACAGCGTGACACAAAATGAATGTCAACATGATGGGTTTTAGGGAGACTACGACTACACTGCAACAAGATTAAGTTAATATACAGAGTGGGTCATAAGTGTTTGCGAAAGGTTGCATTTAGTCTGCAAGTTTCAATTGGTTTCGATATACTACTGTAGGAGAAAGCTTAACTATGGTGTCTCAGTCCTGGCTGACGATGTTATGTACTATACATAGATACGCACACACGTTATAGTATTTAGTAGTAATATTCGCAACACGATATTAGAAAATTCATCGTAAATAATTAAACGTTTTCAAAATATACATCTATTGAATAACAATTAATATTTACGATAATTTCTACGTCCTTTAGCATACGCTATGAATACAGTATCATGCTTTTTCATTTTCATCTAAACATTTCAGAAATATGCTGGTTTTAATTCCACACAAGGGGGATATATATTTACTATCACACTGTAATGAATTTTTAAGTCCCCTCTGTCCTTATTGGGTCCTTGCAATCCAGTTCAGTCAGTATGACATCGTCTGTCTCACTCACACTATTGTATTCCACTTTATTCTGTCACTATCTCGGTATATAAGTATACAGATATATGTATTATATAGACTTAATATATTTGTGCCGTACTATTTGATCGTCTCATCTCTCGTCCTCATTTACTCTGTTCAGTGCTTTTCACTTTGGCCGAATCTGCTTCTCTTGCTAAAGTATTAGGTGAAAGTAAATATTTGTGTCAGATTAATGTCAGTCAAGTCAAACTGGAGAAGGAAGACGCCCAGCTCTTTCTCGCTCTTCTCTCACTCGCATCCCCATCCGTAACTCCCTGGAGAAATCAAGGTTTGTTGTAATTAAAAATTCGCCATTGTAATTTGCACTGGAGTGCCGTTAATATTACCTACATACAAATGTTTTACTAGTGCCTTGCTTAACTACTCCATACATTCATGGTAATAGTTGGTAGAGTTATATATTTTATAGTATAGTATATAGATGGTACATAGCTAAGATGGTTTAAACAATGTCAATAGGCTCACTATCACTATAAGCAAACATGGATTACTTTAACTTTCCAAAAAACTTCTAATCCTAGAAAATTGAAATTAATTGAATAAATCGAAAACACTGATAAAATGAAATTCTTATACATGAGCAAATAAAGTTCATAAACGAAAGCAGAGGTGCCATGACCCAAAAATTTATTCTTTTCGCAAGGAGTTATTGGAGTGAGTAACGTTTAGTTTTTTTTTTTTTTTTTTTTTTTTTTTTTTTTTTTTTTTTTTTTTTTTCGCCCACGGGATTTTTGGCCTGCGATAAAAAACCTCAGGAGAAAAGCCATTAACTATTGTCCAATTGACAATGAGAAATGGAAAACCTTTTACAATGGCATACTACCCCCCAGAGAGCCTCAGTCAAAATCCTATCAAGACGCCGGAAATTCATTACTCACCAGTGAAATAACACTACAAGAATTGACCAGTGTACTTAAAGACATCCCAACTAATAAGGCACCAGGGCCAGATCAGCTGGCCAATGAATTTCTAAAGAATCTTCCCAATGAATGCGTGATAACACTTTTAAAAATTCTCAACAATATCTTAGACACTGAAGAACCGCCAACAGAATTCTCTGATTCAATAACAGTCATGCTACATAAGAAAGGACCTACGGACTTGCCTGAAAACTACCGACCTATCGCCTTACTAAATTCCATTATGAAATTATTTACTTACGTAATAAACCAGAGGTTGACCAAATGGGCAAACAACGCGAAAATTCTTCCCGAAGCTCAAGCTGGATTTCGAAAAGGACGGGGTTGCGAAGATCAAATTTTCACTTTAAATAGTACACTTCAAATCGGCACACGGAATTCAAAAAAGGTATATGCCTTGTTCATCGATTTTGCACGTGCCTTCCCAAGCATTGCCCACAGCCGACTTTGGGACAGAATTTTTGACATTGGAGTGTCAGGAAAGATAATACGCATCTTGCAGAAAATCTACTCGTCGGCAAATACAACAATTAGGCTAGAAGATGGGTTTAGCGACTCAATCCCTATGACGGAGGGTTTACAACAAGGGTGCTCGCTTTCTCCACTGCTATTCTCACTTTACATTCACGACTTTGAAGAAGTGCTCAAGCGAAACAACTGGAAAGGAATAGAAATCAATGAACGTTGTATCATCCATGCACTTCTCTTCGCGGATGACGCCGTAATTGTTTCTGATAATAAAGTAAGTCTTCAGAGAAAAATTCGTGACTTAGAAAACTATTTTGTGAGTCTAGGACTCACTGTCAACCTTGCAAAAACAAAAGTCGTGGTCTTCCGAAGAGGCGGTCCTCTAGAGAAAAACTTAAAATTTATATACCAAGGGCAACGTATTGAAATAACAAACGAATATACCTACTTAGGAGTTCCATTCTCCTCATCCTGCAAATTCATGAAAGCTGTCCGACATTTTAAAAAGAAAACCTTCATTGCACAAAATTCTGTAAGCGATCTCATTTATAAAGGCAGCGTTACCAACCTAGATGCTAAATGTAAACTATTTGATTCTATCGCTCTCTCTTCTTTGCTCTACTGTGGCCACATATGGGGGTTGTGCTACCTGGACGAATTAGAAATTAACCAAAATAAATTTTTAAGAAAAGTTCTGGGAGTAAAACCTACGGTACCTGGTTGTGTAATAAGGCTAGAAACTATGCGCCAAAAGTGTAAGGTTGATATAATCAAAAGGCTGTCTACGTTCCTATTTAAGATTCTCAATTTAGAAGATGATAGGTATCCTAAGCAATGTCTGTTACAATTAATTAAGCTAAGTAATTATGATAAAGATCCCAGTTACAACTGGGCACTTAAATGTAAAAATATATTCATAGAGTATAATTTACTGCATGTGTGGAATGATATAAGTGTGACTAAAATTGCTTCAGAATACAAAAGTATGTGTGAAACTATACAATTTAGCTGCAGACAGGAAGACATCAACGAACTAGAATCCTATCCACAATATAACTATTATAAAGTATTTTCAGTAGTTAAAGACAATACTCCTTCCCCTATAGGAAACTGTAAGTTATTTAGAAATACTATAACATTGTTTGAACAGCTTAGACTAAATGTTGACTCGCTATATTTCAAAAAGTGTTTATTTAAGTTTAATGACGATATATGTAATATATGTAATTTGAATAAGACAAATTCAATCTTCCATTTGCTATGTGAATGTCCAATACATAGCCGCTCAGAAGCGAAATTTCTTGTAACTAGTAATATGAAAGATATTTATAACATTTTAGATTCTAAAGACATTAAAAAAATTGCCTTAATTATTACTTATGTTAAAACCGCGCTTGCTAGAATTGCGATGTTATACGAATTGGAAAAATTATAAATGTACTGTAATTTGTAAAAAAATCTAATTGTCATGTTCTATGGGCAATAGCTCGACGAGGACATTAATAAATCAATCAATCAATCAATCAATCAATCAATGTTTAGTTTTTTTGCTTATTCATATCAGGCCTCAAAAAAAATTTTTCTTCCAAGAATCCTGAAAGCAAACTTTCACCAAAGACCCCGCCCCCTACTTTCTATTTTCTCCACTTTCTCCATTTGGTTAAATGGAGAAAGTCTAAAAGTTTTTCAATTTC
>JAQFYC010000157.1:0-78745 GCA_034694165.1 Tomocerus mixtus | reverse complement strand
CGGTTTTAGGTTTACGTTTGCAACCTAAACCTAAACCGAAGGGTGAAAGCAATCACGTGGTGAGAAAGTGATGCGTGCGCATCCAATAGTTGGTTTAGGTGTACCTAGACCAACATTCGCCATCTCCTTATTATTACCTGTAATTCCCAGAACGTTTGTAGGTGAATTTGGTTATTGTCTACCAATTGATTTCTGTGTACATAGTTCGCATTGGAATGAGCTACCCTTTCTGATGCAAAACAAATGGGTCACGGAGTCTCATGCTGACCTTTCATTCTACTATTTTACCGACTATTTATTACTATAAGTACATACCTATACATACCAATACCAACCTAAATGAATAAATACCTTTCCTTATCACATCAATGAAAATATTTCTTTCAAACTTAAAACACATTAGGTAAGTTAAGTAGGTTTTAGTCTAGCGAATGAATGAAATATTTACTAATGACCTAGAAGTTATGTGGCTACTTAATATATATATGTACATAGCAAAGTAATATGCCTTATTGAATCATTTGTAAAACACACCTACTGATAACCAGTCAATTGATTGGTCAAACAGGATTGAGGGGGTGGGTTGGCACTATTGCATATCATGTAGGTCGTTAGTTTTCCAAGAACAAATCCTAAGAACACATAGTTAGCCAAAAGACTAATTTCCCTGAAATGTAATTTGTAACACATAGATATTCCGACAATTCCAATTTCCTATATACACAGGTTGTACATATAAATTATAATATTGGTAGCAATGCAATGCTACTTTTATATAATTATATAAGCATCGGGACTGTTTTACTGAACGTATGAACAGTATGAAGGGACCAATACAATAATTGAGTAAGGGTAGGGTAACGACACAAGGCATTACAAGGCAACGACTCACTGTGGTCACTATTTACTATCTAATATATTCTGAGGAACACCAAGAAAAAGTTATTTTTTCAAAGAACACCCATTTGCACTTTGTACTTATATACCTTCTCAAAAACCGTCCTGTGTTTTACTTACTACTACTATTTTACGACGTTGGTTAGTGTTTTGTCAACGCTCAGTCAGGTACCTTTATGACGGATAATTGGCTTAATTTATTTTACAAAGTACTTTTCCCAGAAAACTATAATGGTCGATGGAACTTTACTAAAAAATATATTAAAGGACATTAACACCAATATAATAGGCAAATACTTACTAAACGTACTTTTTCATTGACGGGCTATGCTCTGACTCACTTTTGAAATACATTACTGGCGGTTCTATTGCTCCGTATTAAACGTTCTTTAACCTGGACAAATACTATTAACCTTTTAATCCTGGATTGAAGGCTCATAATTTATAATGCACATACTACATAAATAAAACTAAATAATTGGAATGCTTCAAGCAGTTGTATTTAGTCGGAAGGTGGCTAATCTATATTGAGGTCAGGTCAGGAATGTAGTGCATACGTAACTTATATATCGTAAAAGAACTAGTCGTCGATTACATTTTGTTTATTGATTTTTTAGGAGGTAAGTTTTCACTTTTCAATCAATTTTCCTTATAAGGAAATTGATTGGTAGTAAATTATAAATATATTTCGAAAATATCTTATTAAGTCGCATTGTTAAAGTATTAAATCGCCCTGAAGTTTACTAATGTACTAATATTTGCATACCTTGCTACCATCTTCAATTAGACAATACGGTTCTTTAAGATAAATCGTTCAAAAACAAATTGACATTGCATATCTACACATAATCAAAATTGTCTCCTCATATAGTAGTATAATATAAGCGTAAAAGAATATCATGCAATTACTTGCTATAATTTGTTTAATTAAATGCAAATAAATGAAAGTGTTTAAGGTACCTACATAGTTATAATTATAATTGAAATAAATATTTGCAGACAGCATTGCTTGCATAACAATTACACTAATACATGCATAATATTACAGATAGTTTCCAT
Organism: Tomocerus mixtus; assembly: GCA_034694165.1. NCBI lineage: Eukaryota > Metazoa > Arthropoda > Collembola > Entomobryomorpha > Tomoceridae > Tomocerus > Tomocerus mixtus. Next base: position 76,789 of record JAQFYC010000157.1, on the reverse strand, counting down.
TGACCATCACATAGGTTTATACTTAATAGTGTTAGTGTAAGTATTGCATAAAGGATGAATAGTGATAAGAAGTATGAACATATTGGATAAAGTGTTACAAGATGTAGGTATTGGGGACAGTAGAAATAGGATCCCTGAGAAATCAAGCCAATGTCATGGACGTCATACAAAAGGAATCGTTTTAAAATGTGTCAAGTGTATACGCCGAGTCTTTATCTTATAGAAGACAAATGAATTTATTGTATCATAATATTTTATGCTAATTAGTTGTCCATACATTACATTGTTATGTACGTAATACAATGTAAAGAATAGGACGCCATATATTGTGTATACACATGTTACCTAATTGTAAGTGTTATTAAACGATTGAGTACATGTATAGTCATTTTATTTGTATGTACAATGTACAGATGCATATATATGTGCTTGTAAGATATACTGTGTACAGAATATTTAATAGTGGATAGATATGGATGTGGATAGTTGATGTTAATAGATTGGCTGAATTATCAAAAAATATAACCCGTAAGCCTTGAAATCAGATTAAACATCTTTCTTTGGAGTCATCCTGTTTTGCATTGTCTTGTCCTCTCTTTTTATGTCACTTCACTATCTGTACTCGCAATTCACATGCATCCACACCACTCTGTTTTTATTTTATTTGTTAGTATAATATACGAACGCTATTTTATTTTATGCATAATGAGCAGGGTGGAATTTATTTTTATGGTCCCAACACGTTTTTAATGTATCCAAATAATATATAATATTAGCCAAGTTTTAAAACTTTTAGTATCATCACTAATACTGTTTGACATTGCTAGCAATAAGTCGAATTATTTGCTGAGATATATACGACGTGGTCAGTGGACATAGCAACTGTCCACATTCGTAGTAAGATAAGTGACCATGGCTTATTTTTGCGACACGAGGAATTGTACTGTACATACATATTATACATTTACTTAGAAATGGTTCTTCTCTAATGGATATGAGAAACAAGTGACCTTTAAGGCTATTTTTATTTATAGCCCAAATCGAGTAAATCTTCGGAGTATGCATGTAATTGAAATAATACAGGGAATGAAATGGAGGGGTTTCAAAGTATGCAAATATATGTATCTTTTGTATACTGCAAAAAAAAATATATGCAAATAATCATGTCAATTCGTTTGTGTATTATTATCTCTCCAAGTTGAACAAGTTGTTCTCGTGGGAGATTGGAAAGGCTATTTTGGCATTTGAATAATATTAAAACCGGTGGATATGTTAAAAGCGTTTTTATTTTTAAATTTATATAGAAGACATTTTTAAATTGCTTAAATAGGAGAGTTGTAAAAATAAATTTAAGATGCGAATAACATTTTTGTTGCCTATCTGAGTGCCTCAATATTTTTTTATTTTAAGAGTTGATACAATGTAAGCCAGTTTGACAAATATTACTTCTTCTAAAACTGGATAATTTATGTTGTATTTATTCAAACAAATGCTAGCAGAATGATAAAAATGGAGACGTTTGGAATATAGCTGTTATTTTATTGAGCCTTAGAATGTGTAGCATGTGTGTTTATTTGAAGAGCTGTTTTATTCACCGCATGGGCAAAACGAACATGCAAAAATGTAAAGTAATGCTATTCAAGAATATTTATTCATAAAAGGTGGTTTGTAGTTTAGTTCTTGCAGTAATATTTATTAGGCATTGCCAGATACATAATCAATTCGTCATTCCTGTCTGCAAATCAGTAAGAAGTACGCGCTATAATTTTCTAACGCGTTGAATTTTGTCAATTCTGTTTTCAAAATTCGAAAGAGGAGGTCAAAAGTACTCTGGTATGTGTTATTGGACAAATTCGGCCACACCCGCATGGACTTCTGGCCCCGCCCACTTATTTTTTTAAAGAAACATATAAGCGAGTAGTGGGGTATCGTTGGAAAGCTGTTGACGTAAGGAATACAAATATATGCACCTCAATTTAACCCAAACGGGAGGCAATTTGAGATTTTGGGGAAATTTAGTTATAAATGTCTCTAATGTGCCATTTAAACTATTTTTAGCAACAAAACAGGTAGTTTAGTGAGAAACATTTAAAAAAAAATTGATTATAGCGATGCAGAGAGGCATCCGTGTGATCGGTTTATTATATTACACAAGGAAAAGGAAAACCGTTTATACTACTGTAGAAGTGTAGTAGGTAGGCTACTCCATAGGCAGTTATGTATATACATAATGTATGTATGCACGCGTAGAAGATTTTGCATTGTCAAATGAATCCCTTGAATTTTGCAGATCAAAGACCTTGTCAAGGTCTGCAAAGTTGCACGCTGTTGAAAATAGGTACCTATAGGGATGGAGATAAAAGGAATGCTCATTTTCGTTGAGTTTACTTGACTCTCAAGGTGCATTGTACAAGGTTTCTGTTGTTAGACACGAGAATAAATGAATTGTGCAACCTCACCCTCGGAAAAAAGGAAATAAAAAATTATTTAATATATAGCAAGTAATAGCAACCTAAAATTGAATTCTATTAATCATTACAACAAATGGAGAATTGTTTATAATGTGGTAGTGCAACTTTTTCATCTAATAAAATCTCTGCATTTGTATTAAGTTCTAAGTACCTGTTATAAAAATTTCATGTGGGTATGTATAGATATAAAAATCATCCAGTTATACTAATACTGTAATAATACAGCGTATACATAACGACAGCAATAATGAATTTAAAACGTTATACATTTACCTAATATATATTAAGCAATTATCTTCTATTAGTGTTGTAGATTTGCCTACGTATCAGCAAACAACTTTTAGAATTGTTGTTAGATCTATCCTTTATTAGCGTGCTTCAGTCAGACACAAAGATAAATTGAGAAACAAAGCTATACATTTTAATGGTTCTAATTTTATAACCTAGGATTTGTAATATATACGTTTACATATTAATACAATTCAAGTATAATTTATTTAAAGGGGTAATAAATTTAGATTATAGAAATGATTGAGTTGGCATTTGTATTTGACGATGCATCATCAACTACTATCAACTCACATTTGTAGGTCATAAGCAAAAAGAGTCAACCAGAAACAACACGGAAGATTTTTATGGAATCTATTTTTTATTTAAAATAAAATTTACAATTATGCTAAACATCGATCAAATAGTTGTGAAAATAAAGTAAGGAAGGTCACAGTGACAATTATTGTGATGCAAGTACTTAAAGAAAATAACCTTCATTTCAACCGACCTTCACCCATCTTAAGTTCTTCTAGTTTGTACTTGATCATACTATACATATAATACGTACATAGTGCATACATTAAACATTACATTACTCTAAAAAGATTCTGCAAAATATTAGCTAAGTACCTAGCTAGTTAAATAAAACAAAGTATATACGTATCTCTTATTGACTTACTGCTATGTAATAAATGAATACTGTATTTAAATATATCAGTATAGTACATGCCAAAATGTATTAGCGCAAAAACGTACATTATAATACTCCGTGTTAGTCCTGAATGACCTTCCTTTTCTTATATTTACTTAGAAGTCACTGGGCAATGCGTAATTTGATTGATTGGAAGTGTGCATTGCATATAAAACACAAATATTAGTTTTTTGAAACTACATCTCAACATTTAATGGAAACGTAATTACCTATTACGCCCTATCGGCCTCAGTACAACCTCGTAGCATTATATTATTATTATTACATGCCAACATAAAGATAAATGAATTACATCTCATATTTTCAATTTAGAGTTACATGTACCAATAGTGCAACATGTATAGCATAGTATGTATAACGCATTATATTTACAATCCTCAGATAAGTACAAAACTGTTAGGTCTCTCCATCCTTGACCTGATTATCTAAAATTACTTTTAGTTACAATTTAGATATTGATGATGAAGTATATTACAGAAAAATATATATAGTAAATATGACCAGGAGATAGAACCATGAAAAGCTCATAGTACTCACGAAAGAGCTATGAATTTAGCACATTCATTTACGATTAGTCATTGACATTATAGTTTTTATCCATTTATGGTTAAAGAACGAACCCTACTACAACATTAATTCTAGAAAAATCTAAAAATATTACAAAACGTACTAAATGTGTGGTACGCTTAAGATTAGAATGGCTTTGGTAAGTTGCCTACGTTGAAAAACCCAATTTGAAGGTTGCATACTAATAATTCTAAAATAAATGTAACGCAAAGACATTACTTATCTATACCTAGAGCCAGGTAAGTACTGTAGCAGTGTAAATGCCCTGTATTGCTTACCTGTGTTCTATTCGTAAAATAAATATTCTAAAAACCTTAATAGCCACCTACGATCCCTATATTGAAGCATATCTATGACCTAGTATGACCAACGTTTAGTAATACCAATAATTTCGTTCTGAAGGAAGGTGATGGTTATATTTTGTCATTGTATTTATATTTAGGTTAGTCGGATTAATTTTGTTATTAGGTCAAGTTCGAGTAAACAACACCAAAAAGGTTCTAATAGTAGTAGCTCTTATATTGCTTATGGTATTTTAAGGCATTTTAGTTCATAATGGGAATCCTGCATTATCCCAGAGGTTTAAATTTTCCACAGCTAAATTTCGTTCTAAAAGATATGCAAATAACGCTTATAATACTATTTATTACATGCGTAATAATGGCTTTACGCGGTAGAAGTCACCTTGGGAAACTTCAAAATCCATTGTTCTTCAGGGTAGCTTCTGCTCGGAGTTTGTACTTTCCAGCCTTTTATTGCTCTATACAAAGGTTGGTAGTTGGTACAAATCCCGATTTAATTTAATCTCATTAATTACGACTGTTAGAAGAAGTAAATAATGATAGAATGCTTAAACTTATGTAACTGAAGGAAATTTCAAGGGCACCTTGACAAGGAATAATGTGGGCCTTAAAACCTTCAGCCATAATAAACAAAAAATGCTAACTTTTATCCTTTGAATGAAAATGTGAAATTTTTGCTTGCGTCTCAGCCACTGGCGGATCCAGGGGGGGTTTTGGGGGTTCAAACCATCCCCCCCTGGGACTACGGCGTACACTAGATATTATAGGCAAAAATAAACAAAAAAATGATAAAAATTTTATAGCTCCGCGCAATTTGTTAAATATGTATGTTTTAGGTTTTTAATTTGCCTCAAAACGCCAAAAATTTTGCACACTAAGCTGTAATTCGGGAATAAAACTAGCTTCCTACTGTAAAATTGGGCAAAAATGGTAAAAAATTTCGCGCTCCGCGCCATTTTGTTAAATACAATGGTTTAAAAGTCTACTTCGCCTGAAAACGCCAAAAAATAGTGACCCGAGCTGTATTTTGGAGATAAAATCTGCGTCCTACTGTAAAATTAGGCAAAAATGAACAAAAAATGAAAAAAAATTGGCGCTTCGCGCAGTTTTGTTAAATAAGTATGTTTTAGGTGTTTAACTCGCCTCAAAACGCCAAAAATTTAGCGCTCCGCGCTGTAATTTAGAGATAAAATCAGCTCCTTGCTGTAAAATTGGGCAAAAACGAACAAAAAATGTTAAAAAATGTCGTGCTGCGCGCGATTTTTTGATGTTTTTAAACCCCATATTTTGGGTCTCTCCCGAAATTTTTTCCTGCGTCTGGCCTTGAACCTGGGTTTTAATTAAAATTCCGTGCTCAAAAAACTGATGAACCCCCCCTGGAAAATTTCCTGGATCCGCCACTGGTCTCAGCAAAGGTACTTAAATATCGGAATAAGTACTTAAAGCGTGAAGCGTTTACTATGGAAAATAACTTTCATTGATAGCTATAAGCACTTAAAACTATTTATTTGTTTCCTTGAAATAGAAACTCTTTGAATTCGTCAAATAATAGACCAATAATAAGTTAGCATACCTATAAAAATTATAATGGATGAATTATGTATGCTTTCAACTTACAAGGTTGAGATGAGACACGAGTTAATGTATCCCATTATCATGCTTATTTTTATTTATTTTTATTTACACTTGGTATCTGAAAACTATAAACATATTTATGGAAAAATCTGCCATAAAATTAAAGTACCAAGTATAACAATCCCTGCATATCAAATTGATTAAATCCTACCAAAGTTGTATTGTATGTTAGATGGTATGTCTATGAATTATTTTTGTGTACACGTCTTATTGAATAAATTGTAGAATATTTAGAGCTATCAGATGGATTCCTTTAGATCGAAATAAAACTTTCTCTGGGTATTAATGCAAATGAATATAAAATAAGTGCGCTTTCTTTTGCAATTTCTCATATTATCTGCTCGTTGCAATTTTAAGCCTAGCTATGAAAAAACATTTTTGGTACATGTACCAAAAATCTTGGTGATGACAATCAGATCAGATAATTAAAAGCTAACTCGTTTTAAATGCTACTATAATTGCTTTACTATACTTCATTTCATTTCTGTGGTGAAGTTGGGTCAAACTTACATATACACTACAGGCATTTATAGTAGAATACGTGTGAACTGTGGTCAATAGACTAGTATATACATATTGCACCTGACACTGTGACATGCCCAAAAGCAAATAATTATAACTCATATTGTATTAAATTTTTTAGTAAAAACGCAACTAGGTACTACATATAGAAACCCAATCTTTTGCAACTTTTCGCTAGTGCAGAATAGTAATGGGAAACCTGGCTCACTCAGTTCCGAATGGTTTCACTTTTTTGAGTTTTGTTTTCAGAAGTTGATAGAGTAGATTCTAATAAAGAATAAGATTAGCTTTTGAGCCAAATCGGTCCACAGTACGATAAAAAGGGTCAACGTGTAGTGAGCTTTAAGTAACGCAAGTAATGCCCCATATATTAGTCTGTCTATTTGTCTGTCTGAAAAGACTGTAAACTCACTATTCAAATTTTGTGTTACTGAATAAATTCAATATTGGCTCAGAGGTGAATGCATGTCGAAAGTTGAACCATTGAGCAAGTTTGCAATTCACTTTTCCCACACGTTTCATTTAGCCCCTACCGACTTTCAACGCGGGAATCTTTACAATCATATAGTCCTCCTTAATATGAGTGTAGATACAAGACAATGAATTTCGTGTCTGGCTGGGCAGCTGTACGTCCGGGTCGACTGCAAATTTTGAACGGGTTAACTTTTTTGAAATCTGTTTTCAGATATCGATGGCAGGGGTACTAAGCCTAGTTGAGTTTGCAAATGGGTCAAATCGGTTAAGGGGTCACTGAATGGGGGCACAGGGTACACTTACCCTACCCCCACACGACTGGCAATATGTTCTAAGCTAACTATCAATATCTAGATTCACTGCCGGGACACAGGATTCGATCCCTGTTGGGGGCTATGGCAGGGGGCTGTTTTTCTGAGGGGAGGGATGGTGGAAACTATCTGTTGGTGTCCGCAGCGGTTTGTGCCCGTTGGTCGGGGCGACCTGCGGGGTGGGACCCGATGTGCGGAGCCCCGTTCGTAGCCGACATGCGGCAGTAGCGGGCCACCATTCTGGCTCTAAAAATGACAGTCTCATGCCTCCTGACTTATATTAACAACAAAGTCACTGTTACGGGAGTCACTGCTAAGTAAGCCCACTGTGGCTTGAGCGGTAGTGCGGCTCTAATCTAAAGTAGGTTGCACTCTCCGATTAAACACACACACACCCTATTTTGCATTAATCGGCTCAACTTTTTTGAATTTTGTTAATCGATTTCAATGCAATGATAAATACTTTTTCTGAATGCCCCAACTAATTGACGAAAGTCAAATAATTTTACCATTTTGGTTTCGATAAATACATTCATTATATCCGAATTTGCCATAGTTTATTAAATGGGGTATCGATGGCCTTAAAACTTTGTTCGAGAGTGTGGTATGTTATATTTTGCAGAAGCGTAAATAGTAAATATTATATCGAATACTATTTAAATATGTATCCCTATGTAAATACAATAAATCAATAGATCATTACCGCAAATTGCATATTTACTCTTTAGTTGATTGAATGTGAGTTAGATCAAATAAAATCTGTATGCAGAAAGATTAATATATATCCAGAACTAGAAAATCAATTTAAATGAATATCAAGTACATAGTATTTTACCAAGTACATTTAGAATACTAAATTAATGTCACTCCAATGTTATGTGCGTAAGTATGCTCTAAAGGGACAAACTCGGGCAAGTCTCTGTAGCATGGGTCATAAAATGTAACATAGGTACATGCAATACTGGCGGTAACCAGTAGTTAATATACCTATTGTTGCAGTAATTACATTACAATATGCTTGATATAGACTACGCAGAGGACAGATAGATACAATATTTAATATTACACTAATCGCAAGATATCAAACGACGACAGAGTATTATTGGCAATATGTGAAAGTTGTTTTTTGTCATTTATCCGAAAATCTTGCCGTTTTACAATTAGTCCTCTTATTACTATCTATATCTATTGTTTGCCTTGACCGAATAGTTACTTTGGGAATCCCTCGAGTTGTAGTCAGAGTTTCGGAGTTAGCAGTGGATAATAAGTGCTTTCCCTCCATGCAGAGTGAGTCAAAAATCAATAGGTGGAAAAATTGGCTTTAGTGGTGGGATAAATGAAATGGGAATATAGGGAATAATTATAAATGTAGGTACATGCATCTATCCATATACTTTTAATTGTTCCGCATTTGTTTATAGGTTTTCTAGTTTTGTCAAACACTTGAATAAAATATATCTACAGATAATATCTTGGTAAAGATTGAATTATTTTGCAAGTAAAAGTGCTTGTCCTTGGGAAACTTGCTAGAATTTTGTCCTTTAGCTGGTTCATTGAGCTGGGAATTGGTACAAATCGAAACAATGTTTGCTTAGGATACATTTTATGGTAATTAAACGGCCTACACAGTACTGATGATCTGTGTCTCTTATGATCTCGTGTGTAGTGTAGGTAACTTTCAGTACGTTATTTATGCAGTGTATTATCCTTATAAGCACAGAACTGGTAAATAGTACAGATTCTCTATTAGAAGTACCTCACATACTTAAACAATATCAAACAACTTAACTGTCACTTCAGTTTAGAGTTATCATTCCTATTCCTGTTCCTTATAGAGTAAAGTGATTGGTGAGAACAGCCTTTTATTATTTAACTGTGTTTATGTTATATGAACCACTATTATTTATATTTTATGCTTGTAACTGAGTGAGTTCACTTACTTATATACGTAGTTGTTATAGGTATATGCCATTATCTATGGGTTGTTGTGTGGAATTTGTAGTACTTTGGCATGGGACAGAGTTCTTCAAAGAGCGCATTACTTCTGCGTGGGGACAATTTTGAGTGTCTACTAACTTTTGCGTGGCATAGCACTAGATTAAATTACTTATGCGTAAAAAAGTGCGAGTGGGAGAACTTCTTAGTAAAAAGCAACAACGTACTTTATTTAGGCTAAAGGTTAAACCTAGAATACTAAATATATATGTAAGCAGACATCGTGCATAGACTATAGATTGCCGTGAATAGTGTTACCCAGCGGCCACCCCCATTTGGAGGATAACCCCATTTTTGAAAAGCAAAATGTGAGATTAGACTTTTTAATTAGGTTACTAGTTAAATGCGCAAAACGACTAATTCCTTGAAAATATCATTCCTCCACGCATAAGTAAGCTAATCTAGTTTTATGCAACGCAAAACTCAGTATTATGCAAAGGTATCCCCACGCAAAAGTCAGTAGGACTTCAAAATGTTTTCGATAACTTATAGTTCAAAATTCACATAAAACACTGCCTGATAGCTAAGAATAATTTAGGGGGCTCATTTATTCGAATTGATCGAATTTTAATTGAGTTCTCTCTCCATGAAGGGATGGAGTAGGAAAACCCACGTATTTGCTACCTCTGGGGGCTACCCTTAAGTATCCATATTAGCTATTCCACAACTCTGTACATAGTCTCAAATTGTCAACTCGTATCTCGAAGTTAGATCAGATCTTTGTCGAGGAAATATAAAAAATCTCCCATGTTAAAGAGCCAAGCCAACCTTAAATAACTTTACTACTTATAACAATCTTATAGTAGTGCCAGTTGTAGAATAATCATATACAATACAATACCTACAGTGGTGTTGCTATAAAATATATTTGGATACAATTTAATAAGGTACCAATGCAATATGACCTAGACAACTGTTGTAATACTATAAACTGACCTACAAGTACTGCTTGTGTAGACATATATACTATCACTAACACCTTTGTTCACAATTGCATACTGTGAAAGATAAAATTTTCGTAATTAAATTGTAATACCCACATAAAGTAGTATTAATTTAAACCAAATCAAATAATGAAACGATTAATAGTCGAAAATGAAAAGCGCAAACTATTATTATTACTACCAAATGCATGCACATGCACGCATGCATAAATTTATGTCCATGCGAAATAATTTTAGCAAACCTTTGTGGGAGACTATTATTCACTTATGTTTAGTGGAAGAATCAAGCAGAATGCAATTCTCTTGCAGTTGCTCGTCACTTCTGAGGTATTAAGTACCATCAATCCATAATCAGATCCGATAAAATGTATAAATGGGGGCTACTCATGTTTACATAATGTAAGATATGTCAGCTAAATAAAATAGGGAGAGGTATAATATTCCAGAAGAATTTTAACTTAAGTGTATTTCAGGCTCTTCCATTATGCAAAATTACTTTGTAAATACTTTAATATACCCTATAAGTTTAATAGAAGCATACCCTGGAACTTTTACCCGAACGAAAGTCATCAATAAAAAATTAGCATTGTTCGTACAGCGTATATACTCGCTCAAGTAATTGTGTACTACGTATGTACTATTTCGTATATAACATACCATGTAAATACTTGCTGAATTTTTACAAGCAACATTGTAAGTAATGCCAATTGGCAAGCTAAAATGTAGATGTGATTCTGCAGTAGTACGAAACAAACGAACTGGAAATTACCAGTTAGGACTCTTAAGTAAAAGTACTTATTTTGTAATTGTGTGCATTACATTAGGGAGGTAAATAAATAGGCACGTCTTTGTTCCCATGATTTATATTTTATACTATATCAGTAGTTTTGAATGCCACAATTTATCGCCGGTAAACATGCAATGTGCGGATATGAAATTTTACAAGATCATTTATTCCTCCTCATGCAATAACGACTTATCGATGATGTAGTAACTTGGTGACAGTCGTGGCTAATATTGAAGAATGTATCGTGTGCTCATAACACACACACAGACACACGGTGTAAAATATGTTTCAAATATTATGTGGATCGTATATATATGTTATAAGTAGATTAGACATCAATGATATCATAGAATACATTTGCAAAATGTAAAACATGTTTCATCTTTTAGAATGATGATACTCTCAAACATAGAGCGATACTATTAAAATTCTATTTGAAATTAGAACGTTAAAATCTATTTAGAGATTGTAAAAAATTAGTGTACCAATATGATATCCTTTCAGTCAGACATATTTTGTCAGCACACGCGTAAGCAGGTAGGAAACATGTTACGCATCTATTTCAGTCGCTTATAACTTATAGCCCAAACTTGTTACTTATGCTTAACAGAGTTTCACATTTTCGAATTATATTTCAGCATAATATTTCATTAAGGATGGGATTATTCTATTGAGGAGATATTTTTTTTGAATCTTTTGTGTTTTCAAGTTAAGAAAACTGGCGCTTCCCTATTTTCATATGACCTTTGAAACTGAGCTGGTTTATCATATTATAATGTTTGGCTCATACGAAATCGCCTCTAGTATGCCCACTCGACAAGATTGTGTACTGTGAAGTGGTCCATAAGTATGATACATCTTATAAAAGGTAAGTAGGTAGGTGCACATTGACACCAGTGAACAAAGTTGTGGAGTTGGCTGACACGGCCTTGTCCAGAGTTGCTGATACGATTGCAGAGAGCAGGGTTAGTGGCATGGCAGCAGTAAATTTCTGATGATTCACTCATTGGAATGCATCAAAAAAACTCAACGACCTTGATTTTTCAATAAAGGCGACGTTAAGACAAAGAAACGTTTTAGTTTTAGTCCAATAATGTACACATTGTCTGAGCTTCCCGAACCTCTTTGCTAATCTTTAATTAAATCTAAGCTAAATTATCTTCAAAATGCTGGACGACATGCCAGATTGCACACTCCTAAATACTAGGTGTGCTAGCTTCCCAATCCAACGACAATTTAACTTAATAGCTACATACTAAGATGTATAGATAAATATATGTGCTTGTTAAGTATAACAGGTGTCACACTGTCACATACGATACAATACAATAATCATTAGATATTTGCCTAAGCTATGCAAGAAAGTCATCCAGCAAGAATGTTGCTGTTAAAAAGTATCCTTGCTGGAGTTTCACCTTGGTGTCACTATTGTAGTCGGCTTTGCTAAAGGTCACACCTTGTGATTTTCTACGTAAACGGATTGATTACAAAATGTTAAAAATGTTCCAGGTCAGAATTTTTTCAAGGTTACTCAAATGTGGCTTAAGAACGAATGTCAACTAATGCATTTATTGTAAATGCGTCATATAATTAACTAAAATACCAGGTAAGTATATTGTAGAATGTAAATGCAACGTATTAACGGAAAATAAAGAATTAGCTAGTCAATACTGTTTCCACGTACTTTGTAAACATAAACGTGCCTGCCTGAAGCTAATATTAAATATTTATCCATCTATTCATGTCATCATGTTATATATTGTATCACCATGTTGTATAGAATGAAAATTTAGAGTAAAATAAGCATGTAGTACGGTGTAAGGTATGTTTTGTAAATCTAATATCTTCAGTCTGACTTTTATTATGTAAACACCCGTTTGTGGATGCAACCTAATCTCACTTTGAGCAAATAATAATATTTATATTTACGTGCATTTTTACAAATAAATATTACCTTTGCTTATTTATTTACAAATCGACCCTATACTTCTATTTTTTCTAAGAAAGTTCTGATTGAAGGCACTTGTTTCGTATATAATTGTATAATAGAGTATTTCATGAATGAACGAATGTGAGTAAACAGAAATTTTACTCATACCAGGAATGCTTATACCTATAGCTATTCAGAGGAAATATAAAAATTGTTTTAAGAAAAGATTCCACAATAATAGTCTTGCCTTGGAGCTGCTTAGTGTAAAAAATAATTAAGAGGTTAGCGTCAACGAATACATTTTAAGTTGCTATTTCGCTTTCCATGCCGCAATTTTAATTTGCTATGTATTGCTGTTGTTTGCAGCAAAGTGTGAGTATATGTAAATTATACATAGGTCGTTGTATGAAGTAAATAAAGTTGCAGGTTTGGTTGTAAAGCGAATTGGGGCTCAAAGGTCAAAACTCCAGTGATGCCGTGCCGGCAGGTCCAGTCCAACCCAATCCAGTCCAGTATGGTGAATTGAACTAACTAACCATCGCAAAGGTAATTGTATCTGACATTGGACGACTTTCCTTGAAACATTTTTGTTGCTTTCTTCATCTTCATCTTCCTGAGAGTTACATGGCCTGACGCTAGATAAAAATCCATTATTATCAAACTAATTTAACTTAGTTCTAGTTTGGACATAGTTTGCTGTGTTACGCATTATTTATGGGACTACGATTACATCACATAAAGAAGAGCGTATCTCACTCAAACATTGTGTGGAGAGTGAGTGTGGGAACAGAAAGGACTGTGGGTTAGGTTAATTGATCGATCGTTAAACCATTAGTTATGTATAGTATACTATTTAGGTATAAATTCTATAAAAGGGTATGAAGCAAATGGCAAGCTAGTTAATTTACATAAAAATATTAGTAGAAAAAAGAAGGAATTCAAAAAACTGAAAGTAGTATTTGGTCGTTTACTGGGCGTCTAATTTACGTTGTGCTCAGCAAAAGCAGGCACGTAGCATAATATTATGAATGACAATTGGACGTTTCTTTAGATACTTGGAGTCTTCTTAGAAAAATTCCATCCAGTTTGGGTTGAGCTAAGTTGACGTGGAATGAAATGATTAGAGTTCAGGTTTATTTTTATGTGTAATCCTTAAGCAAGTTGAATTGTCGCCTTTACTCATTTATTTAGCTGGACTGGATGGGTTTGATGTGCCTGCCTTGCATTGGCTACTAAACCCTTATTCCAATGCATTTACTATACAAATATATTTACCTGCTCTGCTCATGAAGCAAAATTGTTTACTGGATTCCTGGAATCAGAACACACATATAAGTATTTATGTTAGAGGTTGTTGGGTTGTGTTTTAGGTATTATATCCAAGTCCAAGTATTTGTATAATATGTGAGTGTGAGTGTGCTTACGTTGAATGCAAAGCAATGGAAAGGGTGTATCTAATTTCAACGAAAGCTTTTTCTAACATGATGTAATTGAATGATTTTTGTTGTAGTGTATGTAGTTGTGTGCATGCCGCTTAATGGCTGAATATACTTACACTTACACTTGTTATGCAATTCTCAACGTTTCATCTCGCCTTGGCATTCAATGCACCTAACTTCTTCAAAGTGCATTGTCCACGTCAACTCTCCAATCCAGTCCCATCCAGTCCAGCAGAGATTCTCCTTCGTTCACTTGGGGTTTACTGGACTGATCGGAGAGATGGGCCTGGACTGGTCTGGGCTTGTATCAAAAGTTGAAACCACGCGTACAAAAATTAATGTTTGTCCTGTCAGAAACAAAAGGGTTCAACGGACTTTCTAATGGTCCAGAGAATTCTCCTAAACATTTCTCTGATTTGAAGCACACTCCATTATTTTATTTCATCATCATCACCATCCTGGAATGAATTACATTATCCAGTTCAGTCAACCATTAAAACAGGGCAGCGTCGTCTTTCGTAGGAATCTCAAACACGTTCTTAAAATGCAAATGAATATTAACTATTTAGCGTAAGTCTATCTAATACCTAGAATGCATATTTTCACTATTACTCAAAAGATTATGTTTTTATCACGACAGCTCATTATTGTCGACATAGGTAAGTTCAACAAATTCGTAGATGAATAATATTCATTTACCAATATACTTAGCTCCTATTTGTATATAAAATGTAGCAATGTACATTTGCCTACCAAGGAAAATTCATGAACTCACACACTCATAGCTAATCTTATGTAGTTATCTCGTGGTATATTATGTAAAGGAGTACACATGTAGTGACTAATTCTAATTATATGGTACTAATACATTCTTACTACTAATTCATTATACTACAGTTACCAGGCAGTAGGTATTTGGGCTAATGTGTATCTGTATGTATTACTTACATATTATTTACGACTTGCGACCTACCTAAACATATTATATATATGTACAGTATATGTATAGGAGATACATAGGTATTATATTGCATGTAATTGTAGCTACTCTAGCTATACTCCTAAATTGTTGCTTTGCAGACAATGCCATGCCATAATACCATTTATTGCGAATACTAACAATCACTACACTGGAATGCAAAATCTAATGTTGCACCCTTTTTTTTCATTTTCTCTGGAAAAACACTCATTGACTCATTTTAAAAGTTATCAATGAAGATGAGAGGTATTACAGGTGTTTTAAGAATTTTGTATTTGTAAGCAATACAGCAAATGACACACTCCTTTTCTTAGTATTATCTATTTGTATAGATATACTACATTGACCGCGTGTGCAAAGACAAAGACCTATATTTCTAATCTTCGACTCCGTAAGAAAAATGTTTATGTAACAGATTTTACAAGGATTTCTTTATTTACACCAATTTGCTAACCACTTTTGGTCTGGTTAAGATTGATGAGAATGATTTGCTTACTACGGCAGGACAATCTAAGCAATAACTAGATAGAGGTAATACAAATATGTTTATGTACTAATCCAATTCCAGGTAGGAAAATAACAAAAACAAAAACAATAGCTACTAACTTTGATTTATTTGTTTACTGTGCTAATTATAAATATCCTAACGTAAGTAAGCACATAAACAAAAAGCTTAGCTAGTAGTTAGGAATATTGTTTGTCTTTTACATCTCGGTGATAATATCTAATACCTTTGTGTTTACGTGTCGTCGTGTGGTAGCAGAATTATCTGGAAATTGTGGAGGATGAACCACGGCTGAAACCCGTTTTTATTTCTATGAATGCACCAGGCTGTTATGCTAATACACTCTTGTTCTTATGCCATGTATTGTAATCCTGTGGAGTTTTATTTGCCGACAATGTCTCGTCTCACCTTCCTTCCAGAATATTCAAAGCCCGACTTAGTTTGATAAACTAACAATTATATGCAAATCTAACCGGATAAAACTGGATAGGTCAAACTAAATTGATGCTCCAATCTCTGTTTATTTACTTAAGTACTACTACTTGCGTATATTACTCAGGAATTACAGATAATTATCTTGTACTATAACATACCTATATAACGTTGGTAGGCACATGCAGTGAATAAAATTGTTACTATATTGCCTTTCCACAATGCCCTTTTGGCGTTATATTTATTACCATTCGGCATTCATGTGCGCACACATTGTGTACGGTAAATAATGTTAGCATATAGTATATAGATATATAACTTTGTAGATGATGGAGGTCATACTTCACACTATTTTAAGTATTCCAAGTTATACCAGACATTCTGTCCCTAATTAGTTTTACAGGTAAATATTGTAATTTGCCTCAATTGCAATTGATATTTGTACTACATACGTATGCGTCAATAGCATACAAGTAGACATACAGACCTGTACTATCAGCCCTTATTGCAACTAATTCTATTTATGCAACAATTCTGATTTTTGACTTATTAGTGAAAAATAAAGTATTTTGATAATATGAAGTATTCAATCATTGGAGAAATTAAATTATATCATTGTAATTATCTACTTAATGATTTACTAAAAGAACGACAACACTAATTATTTTTTCATATATCTAAAATGTGAGCTTTGTAGCTGATATTTGTTTCAGTACCCATGCAATTATAAATAAAATTATAATTAAAATACTATTAACTGTATATTTTTCAAAATGGTGATAAATCTTCTTATGATGTAAACAAGTAAAATTGACAATTGTTTGAGAAACCAGACAGAATTGTACCATTTGCAATACAATGCGATTAACCATAAAAGCATTGGAACAGCATTTATGTCTCCCGATTATCTGTATAAGCTACATTACGAGATGTTATGTCTCATAATAGCTATAATATGCAATTGAATATTTAACCGTATACTAATTATACTATTTATATATTTATGCGTTAATGTTTGTCTGTGCTTTTTTATTTGCCCTTGAATTTATAAACACTCTCCAAGGAATTTTATATTTTTAAGCAAATAATATTTTCCATGCACCAAACAAAATAAATGCTTTATTTACTCCGACGCATTGTGACGTTCAAATGTCAACACTTTATCTTGTAACTATAACATAATAAGTTTTAGGAATAAATTTCATAATACTAAATCAATAAAGAATCACATTCAATGTCTTCGAGTCTACATGAATCAAAAGTATTTCATATTAATAGGAACGACATAATACATGTCATCTTTTATATTCTTATAATGGCACTATCTATAAACACTAACACAAAGATACGGAATCAAGTCTAGCATAATATTATATATGATGTGTTATAGCTTCATTATATCCGCAAGCTTACTTTCTGAAAGCATATATATAATTGTACCTTGAATAACAATAATATTTGTGTTGATGTTTACTTCCCTTGCATAGTTTCTTTATACGATGTGATAAACAGACAGCAGAAAGATTAATATAATATGTACATTCATTTATGTCAATAATTTTTGATGATAAACAAAGTTGTATGCGCTTATAACAAGTGAATTTATTTATTAAATACAATTACATCCGCAGTCGTATTCCATAAGTAATCTTATTATATAATTCCTCATCATCTGTTCATTATAAAATAAAAGTGTTAGAAAAACTAAATGTTCTTGCTGAGAAGCCTGGTCAGCGGAACTGTAAGAGCTCCTTCGGCAAATAAATGTTACAGATAAATAGGTATACCAACTAATCAACAAAGTATATGTATGCATAATTTAAATAAACATTTATTTACTGTGAGATTCAACTAATAATAATGAAATGACAATAAATATGTAAAGTAGTTGGGCTAGGTAGTATAAGGTGACGGTAGGTAGGAGTATGTCATGTAGCAAGTAAGTAGTACCAACCAATAGGTACCACTTGTAATATACACAATATACATAATAGTAACAGCAATAGTAGGTATATTATTTAAGTATATTGTGGAGACATGCATAAATATTATTATAATATATTATAATATATAATTTTACAAGCACAACTGTGGGATAGACCTTAAGGGAAAAGTGTAACCATCAGCAGCAACAGGACAGAATGGACAGAAGAGGAGCAGAGCACAGAGTTTGTTGACACCTGACCCTAATATGGATCTTCTAATGACAGAATAATAACATATACCTACAACGCTGAGACAGCTTTTGCCAGACTAACTCAGCTTATATTATTATTATTAATGTAAGTCTACTTATGTATATACATTATACACGTAATATATATCTCTTTATATGTATGTTCAAATTTTTATTAGCAAACATTTTCCTCTCCGTTTCTGAAAACTATTTCATCTTATTCTGATGATAAATTAATTACTCTATTTATTAAAATTGAAAAACGGTATACAGATAAGATATTCTGCAGCACTAAGCATAAAAGCAAATTGCAACTGTATGCATCTTACACCAACTTTATTAATTTACACTAAGTATGCGTAATTTACTTAATAAATAATTAATTATGTATTTGAATATAATGTCCCTGTCCAAGTACACTTTTCTCGAATGGTTTCATTTTTGGGTGGCTTCAATATTTTGGGCACATAGTCTTCTGCCTAATATTTTATAATGTGTATAAGTACTGTGCCGTAAACCGATATTCTGCACGGCACTGGCTCCTTAAAATTACTTTATAAATTTAGTTTAATCTTATAGATACGCAAATCAAATCCCCGGCCAGCTTTATAAATGATACTATAATGATTGGTTATTGCATGTTGGACGAAATCAATAAAAACAGGTACAATACATTTATAGGTACCTTCGTTTTATATGTAGATACATACATCAGTACAATTAAACAAATGCAGGCAGACAGGCTTATATAAATCAATAAACGTACCTGTCGGTCGTATGACATATCATTCATGACTACGATTAGCAAGTGAGCGAGATAAATTAAAATCAATTGGATACGCAACACAACCCTTTGAGTTCGTAATGCTTGTTTGGTTATATGCAAATAGTACAGTACAAGTGAGCGGAAGGTAACAACAGTACAATAAGAGCCACAGCAAAATATCAGGTGTCAAAAAACTAATAAACATTTTAAGATCTTATGGAATACTTACAGCTAGATATTCATTTCAGCTAGATATGTTGGAGGCACTGTATTTTTATATTAAGTAGGTATGTGCAAACGGTAATAGTCAGTGCTACATAAATCATATATGCAGTTTTTTACATTATACTACATATACCCACATTTAGTACGTACCTATATATAGTAAGTGCTAATAATTATGCAAAACGATCTCTGATTCCCATTCTTAATTGCTACGAGTGAGCCATTCTCCACTCAAATAGTAATTGCAAATAAATATGCTCTTAGAATAATTTTATTGGGATTGAAATACTGTAACATGCACTTACAAAAATTTATTCACGCATTTATATGTAAATCATAAGGAATTTATCATCCTTACCAAAAATAAATTAATATTACATGCTTATAAAACAATAACAGTATTTATACGTAGTTATATTGCAACCTCAAATATTTTAATCACATTAAAGTTTTATCTGCGATAAAATAAAGCAACAGTAAAATATTGCCTATCATCATACACTGTGCTATAACACAAGGCAGCTTACAAGAGCCTTGAACTTCCTTTTACAATGCACCAGATAAATATTGTATTAGGTATTCTCTGCATCCTACCTACCTAACTCATATTTTTAACACCTTGTAAATGTGACGTTATATAATGGAATTGAGTGGAGTAACCATAACCAAACATAATTCATTTTACAGCGTCTTGATTAAAAGCATTATATTATGAGAGAAAAAAGTAACCCGCTACCCGTTGTTACCACAAAAACCGTGAGCTATAGTCAACCCTTTGTGGTTATCCTTTTGGTTCTTTAGGTCAGACCTACTCTCAACAATATGCTTACCTATTTACGTGTCGTAATCAACTACCTGTCAAATCTTATTGAAAGATTGGAACCTACGCTGTCACTGTTGAGTGTTGAATGAATGTGCATTTTCTCTGAAAAGGGTAAAAACCCAACAATACAAATACAACCAATCTTTTAGTATCTTTACTAATATTTCTTCATGCAAAGGAAGGCAAGCTGTAACGTAAACCGACTACAAATAACCGACCCAACCCCATGTAACCGCTATGCGGTTCGAAAAAAGTTTTAAAATACGCATTGATGCAATTTATGGTAAGACTTAAAACTAGAATTTAATTGATGGAGTGTGATGGTGATATATTAACGTATAAAAAATGGGTAAAGAGGGATTTTGATCTTTTTATTACATTTCTTCTAGGTGTAGTACATAATATCCTTGTATTAAATGTATGAAGGTATGCAGTATATATTATACAATATATTACTGTCAAAAATTTATACCCAGCTGTACTTTCTTCGAAACACATGTGAAACGGTTGTTGGTACTTGGTCATGTCATGTCAGGGATGGTGCTGACTGCTGAACTACCTATGCTCACTTTGTGAAATGTGAACTGATGACGCATGGCACAAAAGCGATAACTGTATCTCCCTTACTCTACCCTTGTCTGCTAAACAATGCATTTAAAGGTAACTATTTATTTTCGTAAGGATATTATCCTATTCAGACCGGCAGCCACTTCAAAATGTAGGCCAAATTTTGAGGCAAATTACCTTATGGATTGAAGTAGAAGAAAGGTTCACCGTAGTAGAATTGAACTCCGTCTGGAGAATAGCTGCATCTCTATTGTCTAGCGTACTGGTGGTTGTAACATGAAAATAATAAATAACGTGTTCTACATTATTGTAAAATCTTCACCGAGACAATTTTGACAGAACGGACAATTCGATACCTACCCTATTGATATTTTTTCCCTAGGTTCACTTTTCTGACATTTTATTTTGCTATTACAAATATACGGACATATCTTCCTGAGTAAGCATCATATTATATAGTATTACATAACTGGACATTGTTTTTAAGCAAAGGCAAATATAGAATGGATTTTGTATGTAAAACACGGATATTTAGTACCGTTTTGTTGAGATGAGTATTTTTTGTGAGTTTTGCTTTGTGAAACACAATTTGATGTACCAGCAGTATGTAGAATGACATTCATGTGCAAGTAAAAGTATTTACCATGTACCCATCTTAATTACAATACAATATTTATTTCTTGCAAAGCTCTTGCCTATTTAGTTACGTTTCTGCAGCATAAAAAACCTAAAATACAATTTTTGTATCTTTTCTTAGTATATAAGTGTAAAATAAATCTAAAAATTCAAATTTACTTAGATATTATTAGGAATAGTTACTACTTTATACTTACACTGATACTGTATGAATCTATGTTAGGTGTTATTGAAAGCCTTCAGGTTATTGTTAACAGCCGTTTGTCGAACAATAGGCTTGCCTACACACCATTGCATAAAAAGGTATGCCGGTAAGAAGCACAAATTTCAATGTGAGACTTCTTCTCTGACTGGAGATGAATCCCTATTCCCCCTGTTCACTATGTTATTGTTTTATTACGTAGGTATTGAGTTGAGGTTTGTAGCTAAGATATATATATATGATATATAGGTAGGTATTATAATAGGTATAACCTATACAAGCAAGCCAAGGTTTGTTTGTTCATGTTTTACCACATTAAACATCTAAAGGAGATGTCGGTCGAACGCTGCTTAAAAATGTTAAGGGTCCCTTTCTTTCTGAAAAAAATCCTTTCCAATCTTAACCGGTCAATGCCCCCACTTGAAATGCTAATGGACATAATTTGTCTAATGTGCCTGGATATAATCTTTGCTTTGAATTTACATCTCCAGCCGCTGAACAGAAGATTGATTCCAACGTGAAGAATGCTACAATAGAATCACTCAATAGAGGTGTCGTTAATAGTGCATTCATGCATGTAAATATATAATATGCTATGTGTCTGTATGTGTTACCTCAAGAATGTTCTCTGGGATTTGATGCAACAGGGAAGGGTCCAGCCTAGTCTTACGCAACAGGATGACTCCAGCCAAAGCCAAACGATCTCATCTAATTTGCTTGTCTTGTTACTTTTTCATACACTGAGTCACCCTCTGCACACCTTTCTACTATTCTCAATACGATATACGACATGTATAATTTTTTATAAACCTAAGTAGGTACTCGTGTTTTAAACTATAAAATTATTGATGACGCAACAGTTTATTTTACCTTTATCTTGAGTCACAGTCACATATTTCTACAGCGCATTAAACAAGTATCATCTTTCAGCTTTATATAATAAATAAATACATGCTGCAGTTTCAGTGGTATTTTATATATTTTAATTTATTTAATGTATTCAAAATATATTATCAGTCAATATGTAGTATCTATACATTATTACATAAACCCCGAGTCCAGACATGGCCCTATACCTATAGGGCCATGTCTGGACCATGTTCAAAGTAATTTAAGCAAAGAACGTACATATTTAGATAGGTATGGTAGGTATGCACAGAGAACATCAGATCACATACATTTTTATATAATTTTCCCACTTTTAATGAAAGACATTCAATCAAAAGACGTACTGCTATCAAAAATATAATATTTATATTGTGTGTGATAAATCTCCGGTGCCGTTGTTCCATATATGTTCCACATTGTTTAGATAATCAAAATGCGGGACTCCTAATCGAGTGAATCCAAGTGAGTCCTGCGATCTAAATTTTAAGAAATTATAGCGTAACTGCAATATGTACCATATGTACGAGTACTACAGTATGGCCAATTAAATTCCTTTAATAAATATAATTACATTGGATTACATAGCGAAGCTGTTGCTGAAAATTTTGACACTGACTGCAATTGGACCATCTTATGTTATCACTTAAGACAATATAGAGACGCCGTCATACTACAGTGTAATAAAAGCAGTTAGCTACTAGGTATAAGTTGTGATATGATAGCTAATGCTGATATGGCATAGATGTGAATGTACATGTGTAACGTAACTTACATTAGGTATGTACATAATAATGCAGCCGAATGTAAGACACGTCTGCCTGTGTGTGATGTTGTTTCGAGTGAATGAACTGTAACGCAATAGTGACTTCAACTTCAGAAAGTCACCGTTTGACAATATTGAGCAGATTAACAAGATGTAATGTGACGCGATATTATTATTACATGGCTATTATATGTACTATAGTTATCTATTCATGCTCTCTCATGCTCTCATAATTGTCATAATGCTTCTATGATAAACAAATGCTTTACCTTTAGCCCACTTTATATACAATACGCAGTCACCTAGCTAAGGCAGGTAAATAAGTAGCTAATAAATACTCTAACAATACTTATATAATAATAAGTATTTACAAATAATAATTGGTTTCTATATTATATTGGCACCTCGACGAAAAACTGTTTGTCATAATATTACATGGTGCTAGTTTAAATTTTACAGGGTAATCACTTTTGTGCTAGTGATCCCATATAAGTACAAAATACAAGTACCTTAACTACCTACGTAACAGAACATAAGCAAAACAATAAATAGCTAACTAATGGTAGTCCTCATATAAACACACGAACCTAGTCAAGCTAATGTATGTAAATGTAAATAAACATAACCATTCCCCTTCTTTTCAATTGGAATTTGTGGTTATGAGTGATTGTGAAATTCTATTACGCCTTTCTTTAACAACCTTACATATACACAATTAATAATCAAAAAATATATTAATTATAAACAAAAATAGAAAGAACAAAGAACAAAGCTGACTAAAGATCGCAATAAACTGAAGCAGAAATAGAATTTAAAATATTTATTAGCCAAAATATTTTTGATGGAATATCCAGCTTAATGATCAATTCATTTGCAAATTGATTTTTTAATGCGTGCATTGTTAGCACGTGTTTAAATGCACATGTAATTGTATTTGATAGGTACACTTGAATTAGTCAATTAAATAGGCGATAAAATATTCAAAATGTAGAAATTGAAGAATGTAGCGCCACGTCAAGTCTAGTAATTTAAAATCTTAACATAATTATTTGTCGTTTGAAGAACAATGCAATCAGAAAGAACGCATTAGCGACAATTAAGTGTATACGTTGTGCATGTCTGTGTGAATTATAATAATTAGATAGATAAATGCTGGTTACAGCTATTTAATATTATACATTACATATACTAGTGACTGGTAAGCACGTATAAGTATACAAGTAGGTATAGTTGTAGGGTAAATTATTTTACTCCATGCATGTTACGAGTGCTAAAGTTAAAGGAGATTGTCGATGAGTGCGAGTGTAGAGTAGCACGCGTGCTCTCATTTGAGTTATTTGATTAGTCTTTCTCATCATTAGCACATAATAGTATAAACATTGATTAATAAACTCATCTCTTAGTACTAATTTACTCACCCACAAATGTAAAAACCCTAATACGCTGTAGTATTAGTATCAACCATTGCTGAATATAGGAAATACATATTTAGCATTCTGTAATTCAAGTAAATAGCAAAGTCGGTAAATCTTGTTTTGCAAACAGATACGGAATATTCTCGTGCAATTTAAGCTAGTGATCAACATTGGCTTACTTATCATTAAATGATCATTAGTTTTGCGTAAAGAGTAAATGCTAAAAAATTCCAGATGGGATTACCACTAACAAAATTAGTTAGAAATTGTCTGATTATTGTGACGTTCTATCGCATTTTCGTAATTGCTGGCTTTTACTTAATAGATCTATTTTCCGAAAGGGGAATTCTATTCTAAATAAATAGTACTATGACGCAGGTTAAATTAAATATCTAATGGTAAATTATGTATGCACAGCTAAATAGTTCAAACATTGCAACGAAATCACTGGATGACTATTTATTAATTTCCAACTAACAAATCCGTTCTTGGAATTTTGCGTAGCTTCTGAATATTGCCGATATAACATCAGCTAGTTGTATAGTATATACCAATTTTTGGTACTTAAATAGCATCTAAACTAAAGCAATTAACGAAATAGCATAATGAGTAGATTTTTTGATGAGATGTGATGTCTGTACATAATAATCTTCGTAATACTGATAATATATGAATGCCTATGGCTGGCAGTGGCACTCTTGTATTGAATACAATCGCATGGACAAAGATCATATCATAAGTTGATTGGATTGCTATTTAGTCAAGATGACGTTAGGATGAATTTGTGTATTGTGTACCTATAGTTTTGGTAAGTAAAGTACCTAACAAAGTACGATCATCGTCTCGTTCTCGTTCAGATGGTTGTAAATGTGATAAATAAGTAGCATAGTTGATAGATAGCCACACCAAGGCAAAGCAAACCACTTTGCTTATACACAAACACACATGAGATCATGTAGCAGTTATGCAGCTGTAAGTGAAGTAGTAATAGTTGTAGTAAACTACTTTAGATAGGAGTTAGTGAGTAGTGTGCTATGGTTATGGTATGCAAAGTGTAATGTAAATATGTAGTAGCAATAATAATGATGGCATAAGCTATGCATATCTTTAAACAATCAATGTACCTTAAGAGTAGTAGTTATCAAGTGAGTACGTACATAGGTATACTCTGTTGTCTTGTCTTGTCTTGTCTTTTAGTGTAACAAACTTATATTTACATATGAGTATAGGTTACTACTACGTATGCAAGTGAATTGTATTTATATGATGAGATGAGGTTATTGAACTCTGGGCATCAATTAAATGTGCGACATTCGATTATTCCATTTCCCCAGTTTCATTGGGCAGGATGAGTTGAGTATTAGAATAAATAATAGAATAACTCTTACACATTATACCACTATTCACTCACTTACTACACAACTAACTACTATTACTATTACCCTACAGACACACACATCATATAAGGATACTTACTTACCTGCATAATATATAAGCACAAGATGCCATAAATTAAATCTCTGTATCCTCACACAATACATATGTACACACCACACCTATTACTCTGTGCACCTCTTACCTTACTATATCCACACACTTACCACTTACTACTTACCTTACCATAGGTAATCGTTATCATACTACTACTACTACTATTTTCTTGCAAATTTAACTGACAAAGAGATTACAATTAATTATGTATGAAGAGATTCCAACCTTGTTTAATAATTATGGTAGCTAATTGTAAATATGTGCCCACTAACACATCTACCTGCCATGAAAATCATTTTACCTAGAAATATGCGTGTGCAGAATTCGACATTGTATAAGGCTGTCGAAACCAAAAATAGAATTCTGGAAAGCTTAACTTCTTTGTTTCCAGCGTTAATTTGTTGTTCATTTATTATTTATTCCCGGTGGTTGGTTTTGAAAGAGTTTTCAAATAGTATACTTTTATTTATTTCGTCTGACCCTTAATTTAAATGAATGGTAAATTTTATCTTTATTTTGGGTCGTTTTTGCACGAGAA
This sequence comes from Tomocerus mixtus, assembly GCA_034694165.1. Taxonomy (NCBI): domain Eukaryota; kingdom Metazoa; phylum Arthropoda; class Collembola; order Entomobryomorpha; family Tomoceridae; genus Tomocerus; species Tomocerus mixtus. Next base: position 50,024 of record JAQFYC010000157.1, on the reverse strand, counting down.
TGATGCCTCCCTTACCGTAATTTGGTTTACTGAGGACTAATTAAAAATGTTCACACTAGTTGTGCTGCAGATTAGTACAATTTAGGAAAAATATTTAAAAAAATTCCTTCTAATGCTACTGCTGCTAATGTTGCTTCATACATTTTCATGTCAGATCAATGGAGGAGCAGATAAGCATGTAAAATATGAGATAGGCAGTTAATTGTAAATAAGTATGAGATTTGAGAAGTTGACCAGATCGAGCCAGTTATACAAATTCCATAGAGACCTACCTAAAGACATTTAGTAAATCTATAAGGACAACTTGAGTAGTTGATCATTTAGTAGCTCGTATCTGTAGTGGTAAGTCGCATACTCTGTTGTTATTGTAATTGTAATGGTTTGGTTTGGTGATTGTCATTTGTCACGACATTTAAATGAAATACATAGATTTGGCATCGAATATTTATGTATCGAGTACATATACAGAAGCGTACTAAGAGACGGTATCCAATTACACTTGCAACTTCTAATAATGGCTGTAATATGCAAAGGAGGCAGAGACGAGACAACTGCTGAACATGCTCAATGTGTTTGTGCTTTAATATTTTGGGTACCTATGTCTGCAGTAGCTGTAGCAGTAGCATACCTAGACCTCGTATTTACTTACTATGCAATTAAAATTACAGTAGATACGAAAATATTTTTGAACTAACACAAGACATGTTATTTTATTTGCATATGATTATGTAGTTAAGCAAATATTATAAATATATTCGTAAAATACTCGTACATATTTAATTTATGTACTTAAGGGAGTAAATTAGTTGTTATATAGTAGATTATGACAATGGCGTTACAAAAGTTACCTACTTATTACTATTGTCTTGTGAGCGATTTACGTATTAACTTATTTTTTCTAAGCATATATATTTATATCAGAGCCAGAGTGGGTTACATACTACATACAACCTTCTAAATTCTAGTAACATGGACAATGGATGCACAATAATTCACTGTAGTTAGCTATACGTAGCAGTGAGGATTTTATGTATGTATATGTGTAAGCATATGTAAATGTCCAATGATCACGTCGCATCAGATCACAGTAGCAAAGAGCCAAGTCTGTCAGTGAGTGCAGTTAACGCCAAGCCAACTAGAGTAAGTCGTTTACTTATGTATGTACATTTCTTATACAACACTTACATTTACTCTAATACAAATATCTGCAACAAGAAGCTCAGGTAAGAAACAAGCATAGCTAACATAGTGGCACATATCCAACACGGCCAATAACCTTTAGATACACTTTACACTTTTTAGAGGACAAACACCTTTGTCGATGGTGCATAACTTTCGTGATCGAATTTCAAAACAATTCAATCTCGATTGAAATCAATATTATCTTTTTTAACCTCACTATTGTACATCTAAGCATTATGTACAACCATAGCACACTCCTTAGCTCATAAACACATTTTTTAAACTCATTTATCGCACTGTAGTAGCACAGGGACATGGCCAGTTGCTTAAATACCTGCTTATCCTTACTCATTTTATCAAAGCAGCAACTAAAGGAAGTTTTATTGCGGATTTGTAAACCAAACCAAACAAATTAATTGATGGTTGCTGTCTAAATAACAAGTTAATTGATTACAATGACCTCATCTTCCTTTGACTCAAATTCTTGTCTTCCTAACTAACTTCCTCTGCTTCATATACTTATCTGTAATTCATAGGATCATTTTCAGGTCTTGATATCAACTTCGTCGAAATTTGGGGTTTTACTATTGAAAAATAAGTATGCCATTCACTAACTTGGGTTTAATTTATAAAAACACTATTTTCAGGTAAATTGTAATCAAAGTTTACCTGTATATCTGTAATTACAATAGCTTCCATGAATAGTAACAGTGCCTAACTGGTCTTAAAAATTGTTCTAATCAAAAAGGAACAATAAGTAAAGGTTAGAAGATTTCAATTTTGTTTGAATTCCGCTTTAGTCGTCCAAGTGAACAATTGGTTTACTAATTTCATTTCATTTGAGTTCATTGTGGCATTAAGTGCAATTGCTAAACGCTATGCAGACTTTATCCTACATCCACTCCACTGACATACTCGTACACATTGTAAACACATTATTAAGAGTGTATTCACATCATCGCCATAAAAATGTGACTGACTTGAGTGAGCATCCAATTTTGTACTACCTATATACATACATAATATATGTGTTATACATACCATACCAAATGTATCACATCAAGAATGACAAGCCTTATGTTTTCGTGTATTCAATTTCCTTTCTTTCGTACTTAATAGGAGCCAGTTATCACATTTCTTGGCCGGCAGTTAGTTAGTTACGATTAGCCTATATTGTAATCTGTATTAAGACATCTTCCTTCCTACCTATATCCCTTGCATTTTTATTTTAACTCTTGATTACATACATGCATACATATTATTGCAATGCAAATGCAATTCAGCTAACTATGCTGCAGATTTTAGTATTCCTAACCTATAGCTGAGCATATACAGATAGCTATACCTAACTACACATTTTTATTAAATAATGTTATTATGTTACTATTTATCTGTGTCGGTATCCTGTCGGACTACCTAATGTGATCTGTGTATGGTATGCATGTGCAATATACTTATAAGCACACACCTACATACTTATCTGTACTTATAGGTAAGAAAACAAAACGCCACCATGTGATGGTAAGTCAGGTCAAACGAGCCAGGCAAGGCAAGATAAGCACTTCTCCTTTTCATACACAAATCTTTGCTTAGGTATGCATATGATAACGTGTATCAATTCAGTACAGTACCATGCAAACGAATGTGTTTGTATCCAAAGATTTCTATCATGCCAGGCTGGCTGTACTTCTTTTATTTTTCTACCCATTTAATGGGATTAACTATACACAGTATGCACATGAGATAAGACAATGTATTCCTACTTTGCCACTTAGAAGATTTATTTCACCGTTTCAACTCTAGTGCAAGTATTGTATCTAAAGGCTACTTAAAAATAATATAGGCATCTATCTATTGGTATTATTGATTCTAGTTAAGTAGTTAGGCAGACGAGCTTATGACTGAACGATAAACATCTATTTACTTTCATTAACCTCTTCGACTTGATGGAAATCAACAAAAATATGCAAAAGTGATCTAATTACATACTTATGTATCTACTTCGATGTTTGCTATCAATTTTATAGTTTGAATATCAATCGTTTTTGAAACAATAGTACTAGCGAAACAAAAATTAGCTACCTATGCAAAAAGCGATTAGGTACATACTCTCCTCTAATACTCTACTAGTATGACACCTTTCTTTAGCTTTTTACTACATATAATATTACTTATACGATATACTATAATCACATATTAAATATGCATGAAAAGAAAAGACTACCTGTGTTTACAAGGGCAGTGTCAAGGATGAAATAATGAAATAAAAATTTACAATAACAGTGAAAACAATGCAATGTACTATTGCCAATGTTAGGGGTGAAAATGCATATAAACAGTTTGATACTGTCCTATACACATATATAGTTATTTGTCCTTACTTGTACATTTCATTGTTACTTTGTTCCAAACTAACAAAGTAACAATGAAATGATACCTAATTATAGTAATTATGTAGATGACACAACTGATTATTTACAATTGATGTGCATAAAACAATATAAAATGTAGCAACGGTTATCCGTGACCAACTCTGTTGTAGGGAATTGGGAATATTTTGCTGAATTAGCATTTGGCAAATGCTACTTTCAATAAAATGGGTATACGTACTATTACACTCATTTGCAAATGAACTGCAACTTTTCCATTAGAAGGATTTGAAGATATAGCAACGTGCAAAACATACTCAGGTGTCCAGTTGGCAAAATACTTGGCAATTTTGGAAAGACGGGAAAGCAAGAAAAAACAGTGTTTTAACTTGTATGCAAAATTGTTTATTGTTTAAGACTTTATTTATAGATATGACATGTCTTGTTACGTCCTTTCTTTTAAATTGAGGCCGTTCAAGGTTCAGCGAACTGTTTTTCTGAATTATCGGCATAATATGATATAATATGATCAGTTTAAATTCTGTTTATCCTGGATACACTAGTAAATCAATGTTGGGCATACATATTGCAAAAATGATACCAAAATACAAATCTTCTCCTTAATTTGGTTTGGTTCCCAATTTGAATGAGAAATATACTACACATTTTACCATGAAATAGATAGTAGAATAGCGTTGCAGCGTAAGTCTACTGCTGCTGCCACACCGTCATAGTAAGTAACGAAATTGTGCATTGTGCTTATTAATAATGAGTGCTGCTAGTGACAGGTTGCTGATGTCACTTAATTTATGTTTAGGATTTCTTGGAAAATATGTAGTCTTCTTGGCAAGACAGTAACAATGTTACGTAGTGGCTGCTTTGGCGATCAAATTCGCACCTGCCTGCATAATCAGCATAGCATTTTGAATATACTTATACTTATTATATTACATTGGAACACTAACTGACTGGCACTATTGTAACTAAGAGGAAAATGTTAGGAGCTGTATTAAATAGTTTCCCATCTTTTGGCAAGAGATCTAAAACGAGTGACTATAAAGCAGAAGTCGTGTCCAATTTTCTACCTACTGCATGATATAATCCTATTGTAAATGGTACCTATCAGTAATTATGTTGTACGCATATTTCTATTACCTATTTAGGTAAATTACAACTACAATCTCCATTCTTGTAGAGAATAATCAATATGTAGGTGTAATTATAAAATATTTTAAGGAATGACATAACAGCTTGTGAAGCGACGCAGCATTTGTTTTGCATAATTTGTACATTTTAGTTACACACATAATACACAATTACTCGATATTCCATTTTACACATTCTTATATACATATAATATTAATGTTAAGTATGTACTGCATTTTAATGTATTTGCATGAATATTAAACAATAAATATGTAAGTGTTTATAAAACTATTTTGTAACTCTTAATTTGAGGAATTCACACAAATTGGTAATTAACTATCTGTAGTATCGGATTGACATTTTTCTAAGGTTTGTTCTTAAAATAGCCAATGTGCTAATAGTTTAGCATTACATTGACAATGTTAATCATCATATTATATGCGAGGATAATAATGAGTTTTGCTTAGTATATGAATTGTGTGAAGATGCTGACGTATGAACTGATGTCAGTCCGTTCATTTGCGTATAATAATATGCTTAGTACATGTATTGTGTTAGTTAAAGGCTACTAATTGTTTGCTCCTGCCGTAATGCAAGAGCTAAGCTTGCAAAGCAAATGTAAAACGATAGGTTAGGTACCTTAAACAAAATTTGATGCATGCATGCAGGGAGGTAGTACAGAAGTACAGATAGTAGTGTAGTATGTCGTATTGTGCCTATTGTCAATATATTCAAGTATTATGGAGTTGGTTATTGCGGTTATTGTATTGTGTATGTAATCTGTAATGTAACTCGCCGCAAGAATGAGTATGCAGAAATGAGATGTGCTTATGTTATGTTGTGTGTGTTGCTGATTCTACACAAGATCTTACAGTTTACCTGAATGAGTGAGTTATTTGCATTTACTGTACTATGTGTAGTGTACAGTATAACGACTGGCGATAAAGAATCGAGATATACAGATAGATGCATAGGAGTTATACTTACATTACAGCACAGATATGAAGACTATTCTTACTTTCCTACTACTTACATAGTTAATGTTATGTATTTAGTAAATAGTTGATATGGTATTAGGTATATAATATTACTATTCCTTATAGGTAGTAAATATTGTGCTATAGTGATTGTGTACATTTTGTTGGTTGCTATATGTTGGGTCAATGACCGCTCGTCTGCTGATAGACAAGTCCAGGCGGATCACATTTTTAGGAACCTGCCCTAATTGCCAACTGCTCTCCTTACACAGACTTTTTACATAGGACTACACATGTTCGCAATTCTTTTAAAACACTGCTCTAAGACAAGTATTAGCTTTTTAATGCCTTGACTTGCTTTGCCTTTCTTTACTATGTACTCACGCGAGTTTAGTAGTTAGTGCCTATGTACTGATACTTATACTTATGCCTTGCTTGCAATTGCACTCACTTAATCTCCGTCACTGACTCACTCGCAACTGTTTAGGTTTAGTACTGCATAGTAGTACTTATTATCATCTCACCTCTTAACTATACTTTTGTATGCATTAGTAGTTGTGTTTAGTGCTTGTGATACTGATACTGATAGTAGTAAAATAACCAGCTAGTATTTAACATCAAAGCATCATCACAATCTCATCACAACTACCTAAACTAACGATCTAAGCTATCCCAGCTCACAATTCATTCAAATGCATCCATTCATCTTTATATGCAATTGTCATGCACACGACACGAAACTAAACGACTCACTGACTTACTCATACAAATGCAATGAAGATGATTTTCTGTATAATCTACGGAGGATTATATCTATATCTCTGAATTTTAATTCTCTAAACATCTGGATACCTAATACAAATATTAATATATGTATATAGAATCCACAGAGTTATTTGTGGTATTGCCCAATTAAATCCGATTCTTCGTTTATGCAAACTCAAATTTTCTGCTGACATACAAATACACGACATGCACAATACTATGCGACCACAAATAGTTTGGATAATTGTTAAGTCATAAAACCATTGCACTATTATGCATAGCTATACCTATAGCTATCAGGGTGAGCCAGTCATAATAGTTTTAAATGTCGGCTAAACAAATACCTACAAACACAGAAATTTATTTATGGGTGGTAAAGCATAATTAGCGTCCTGCATTCTATTAGCAGATTGATATTCTTTGTGTGGTGCCGACAGGACCAAAAATAGCATACAAACGAGCATACCGTTTTGGATAATATGCAATATTTATTTTAGTGAGCTGTTAAGCATACTATTATTTTAGCAAGGACGTGAAGATGCAGAAACTGTCAATTAAGTAAAGTAAAATATTAAATACACATAGTGCCTTGCGGTGTGTTTATGCAAAGCTGAGCTAGGACTTCACCATCCCTAAGGTAATTTTTATTTGCCCTTTTTGTTTGCCTTTAAGTGTTTGCTTAAGAAAGTGGTTACCTAAGTAAATTGATAAGAGTTGTAGAAACAACCTTTGCGTTTTGCAGTCAAGCAAGAATAAATATATGTTCATACTACATGTTACAGTAATATTTTCTTTGTGATGACGGGGTAGGGTTTTCTGAGAAAAATAAGGAAATCCCAAGAAATGGATACAGTTCCTCGGAATATGTGAAAGGAGAAGCCAAATCCTAGGTAAGCTATAGAAATTCTAAGTAGATAGTCTGGTTCTGGACTGAATTAGTATTGCGGGATTAAATATTATGATGAATATGAACAGTGTTTACAGGACAATTAGTATATTGTGCGTGCGAGTATAGATAGTGGATCAATGTTTGCTGCTCTTGCATATAGGTCAGTTCTGCCCCGTATGTACAATATGTACAATAGTATACTAATGTAAATAAACAGAAAATATACAGACTGTCCGACGTGAACTTTGTTAAACTTCAAACATTTGCAGTTAGCTTGCTTTCCTAGACTAGATCAATGTGCAGTGAAAATGACATTTGTCATGCATTTGATGTATCACAGCATTTATATATGTAAATGGCTTATTATGCATATCATCAGCAAAACCGCATGAAATACCGTATCATTTTCTAGAATACTAATAACAATACATTCACTGAACATCTACTTAAATCTTATGAATAATATGCCGACAATCTATGATTTATTGTACTTTAAATACTGCATTCCGGTACATTTCCTTGTCTCAGAAAAATTACGTTTTATTAATAGCAGAGATTACATATTCTTTTTTCAATTACAAGTACTGTGCATTAATAAAATGATATCTTTTAACAAATATTTTCCTGTTCACTTTATTTAATAATAGGCAATTTTATATAAGTTACAAGAATATACAAAGTACTTGTACCAAAACATTTTTGCAATGTTAGTGGCCTAATTATTGTCATTTTGACGCAAGGGAATTTTCAAATTTTGACAGGCATGAAATAGTATATTTTATTCAGAAGTGTATCTTTTCTAGCAAGAACTTCCGTTTCAGTAAAATCACTAAAGAGAGAATAATGTGATGGATCAAAAAGGATTAACAATTTACATATAATACTACTATGTAACAGTACAAATTTTGTAGGATATTATAAACTATTTCAACTCTGTGTATAGCTGTTGTGTATGTGGACATTTAAAATTCAGCAAAGCACTGTAAGAGTTTAAAAGTTGAAATAAGTTGGGCTCATTTGCAGCCGATATGTTGTGAACTTTAGAGCTGAGCTGAACTCATCGTCAGTCACTCAGGTAGTTTGCTTTTGCTTTGCTCTGTCTGACTCTCCGCAACTTATTTCGACACGACAGTTATCTCTAATATATATCTGTAGCAGTGAATGAGAATAGAAATAGAATATTTGAATGGAGAAACAGACAGGCAGGAGGATCATAAAAGCGTGAAATGAACTGAACGGGATTCAGGATTGACAGTCTTGGCAGCCCAATACATAACTACTATATATTTTGTATTTAATCTACTGCTTGCTATGATATATTTATATATGTACCTACATATATTACTGTATCTTCTATATTGCCAAGTTTTGATATACTGGTATCTATGTACAAATCTATTCTAAATATATTGGTAGTCAACACAAACTAATTCTAGTATGTACATACATAATAGTCACCGAAACATTAGAAATGTAGATAGTGTGAGACTGGGCCAAGCCAGGTCAGGCCAAAATCGAGTTAACCAGAATCAGAAGAGGATGCAGAAGACAGAAGAAGAGACTATAATAGAAAGCTAAATGAGATTTAATTGATGTTGGATGGATAACAGAAAAGACGGTACATTGCCTTACAATAATTACATACAAACTACTATGTACAATACAATATCAGTGCAATAAATATAAGTAGGACCTAGACAAACCGTTTAGTCCCAGCAAAGGTACTTCCTTTGTCTTTTCTGTAGTATCATAGCACTATCTCATCCTTGCTATCACACTATATGTACTATTACAAGAACTTTAGCGTTACCGCATATTATAATTTTAATACTACACTACAGGGATTTGATTTTCCTAGTCCGAGGACTACAGAAACATATTTATGTAACATTTCCCAAGAAAATAAATAATTTAAAAAGTATTACATAAGTAACATTTTTTGTGTGTTGGCAATTGGAAACTTCCATTGAAAAATATCAAATCTTTGCTTCTTTCAATAATGTAATATGACTATTTAAACAATATTTGTGTGCTTTGTCAATTAAAGTAATAATCAGATTACCTACATACCAGTGCTGAAAATTTTCGAAATATTTTAGCTTGATTTGCAATACACTGTATTCTGCATTAGTAGTACATAACACAATTCCATTAACTGCTTGTATACAGTAGAGGAACTAGTAACATTGTATAATATTTTTAAAACTGCAGTAGGACTTTAGTGGGATCCGTTTATTATAGGTTTAAAAATGCTGCTTAACCATGAAAATGGTTCGTGGCCACGTTGACCTGATTTAATAGTGGATTGCTTATATTTGAGTTCTTTTTACTTATCACTAGAGGAATAATATTAAGAGCAGGAGCCTTTTCAGTAACAATAGTCTGAAGATTCCTTCAAAATAAAAAACAAGTTCATTTAAATCTCGGTATAAAAGATTTTCAGGTTTAGCGTATAAATTGAGAGCGTCAGATGTTGAGTAGGGTATTTTGTTCAAAGGCACTGACTGGGACTTGGCTGGACTTAAGCATATTCTCTAAATTTACTCAATCTAGGTCAAATGGCTCTAATATAGGTTACCGTCTGTAGATGAGAGACTGCTCTATTCTGTTGTCCAGTTCTGTCCAGTCTAGGAATACGTGCTAGTATTTGTTATGCTCCCATTTTGTAACTGTAACGTATTAGCCTCAACGTGTACTAATTATTATAATCTTTACCCACTGTTTCATTTGTGCTCAATCCAGTTAAGGCATTTATTTCAGTGTACAAGATGTAAACTGGCTTCAGATCCAGATGACGTTGACCGCTACGTCCAGAATACTGATGTGTACATTTTTATTATAATATGTAAATAGTACTAGGTACTTAATTACGTATAAATTACTTACGCCTAGGTACAGTATACGATGTGACATTACATAACATAATATCAAGGTATATGTACGTACGAGTATAATACAAGTACCTAGTTCACTCTCATTTCCTATTCAAATGGTATCCAATAATTCTAGTATTACAAAATACTTACGTTAGTCAAAGAAAGAAATGAATGATAAACTTTAATAGCACCTTAACTAACCACAGTTTGTCTGCTTTCACTTTTTTGATTCAATGTCAAACCTTAGAAAAGGATAATTTTAGGCGATACATAATTAAATGAATGTTTATTGCCCGAAAATAAATAACTTGAACATTTCTGATCTGAAAAACAAAAATCCAGGTCAAACTTAAGGTTGGAATTTCACGTCAAGGCAAGGGTCGGCGAAGAGTTACCTGCAGCGATGCCCACTAAATAACGACTGGTAAATCTTTTTCAAAGCCGAACTAAATTGAGACTAAAAACAACACAAGTAGTTCAGTGAAAGACCAAAATAACTCCTTTGTTTAAGGTTACATTTCCCAGTAGTAGTTTTATTTTATGGTTACTAATCTCATTATACATAGATAGTCCACCTCTTTATAGTACACTCTAATGTTTTATGGATATATTAACTTCCAACAAACGTTTTCCTGTAAATTCCCAAAAATTGTTAGATATTAGAAACTACAGAGAACAATACATACAAATCAAATGCAAAGTTGCTTAAAAACGTCATGTTTCTCATACATTATGGTCAAAATATCATTGCATAAATAATGCGTGTATAATAAATATGTATGTAAAGTCAAGTGTAAGCCAGATAATAAGCAAATAATATGAGCAAACACTATGCTATGATTACAAGCGTAATATATGCCATTTGTGAAATTGGTTTGTAATTTTCATCGAGTGTGGACGCTAATTGAAGCAATTCATTCTTGATCTGATTAAATAATAGTAATTAACTTTTTGTCAGATATATTGTTAATAAATTTGCATGTAAATGAACATAGTAATCATAATTGAATGATAATATTGCTGGTAATGATAGGAATCCATACATACGTCTGCCTTTGCACAAGCAATAGATGGATACCGTAGAACCCAAAATCAAGCAGTTAGCTAATGGAAAAAGGCAAAGGACGACGGAGCAATTGTAAAAGAATGATATTCCATTCCAGTGCATATAAAATTGTATGTAAGTAGCTATGGATTTTGTACCCAGTAAACATTTATGCTGCTTACCTAGATCTTAGATAGAGACATGGGCATATGGGTTGCTATTGCTAGATAAATGAAGCACAGGTACAGGTATCAACGGATAAAGTATAGGCAATACAATTTATACAAGTATGGATAGCGTCAAGTAAAGTAAATCAAAGTAGAGAGCTGGTGAGTGAGTTGAGAAGCATAAAATAAAGTGAGATATCTTGGCTATTGTATCTGTATTGTAGAACTGATAGAGGTACCTACCTACATTCATAATTGTAGTACATATAGCAAACTAATAAGTACACAATCGTCATAAATATCATTGTTCAGTATAGAAAAGTATTGGAGTAGTTGGTCTTCGTCGTTAAATGTTGTCGTTACGTAGTTATTTGGTTTTAGGTGTGTTCAGTGCATGTTATATTCTAATATGTGTGTTAGGTATTGTTGTGGATGATAATAATATGATGGAATCATACAGAATACAGACAGATATCGAGACACTTTACGTTTACGTCTTTCTTTCTTACTTACTTACTTGCATACATCTTCTCTCGTGTGTGTGTGTAAGTAAGTAGTATCAGTATGTGTATTGTATGTGTAAATTGTAAATATGTATGTGTGTATGTGTGTAATGTGGCTTCAAAGAGTGTTAGTGTTATTTAGTTAGATATGTATATGAATTGCTATGCTTCTCCTGGTTTGGTTTTGGTTTTGGTTTTGGTTTGCATGCCGTGGCATTGCATAGGAGAGATAAGGTAAGGTAAGCTAGCTATATTATAGATAGATAGAAGAAGGCTGTGGTAAATTGCCCAGGGGGTCCCAGCTGATTCTTCTGCACCTATAAAAGACATCAGGACCTAAGTACCTAAGGTAATCGTGGTCCTCCTCTTAGTTAGGCAACCAACTCTGACACAAACTAGCTAACAAACGCGCTCGGCACTCACTCACTTATTTCATTCACTCAATTCAATCACAAAATCACACTCATCCCAATCATATCGAGACTCTTGAGCTTTCTACAACAGAAAACGGTCGTATTTTTAACTGCTATTAATTTTAACTCTGATATTTTTAAACTCCTGAACTGCTAACTGCCATTTCCATGAACTTTAACAAGAAAATACTCAACGGCAGCTACAAACGTCTCAAAAAGTAGAATATCTCCAGAGTTAGAGCTAGAGACGAGAACTCGGCAAAATATTGACCTGCATTACATTACATTACATTGTCTCCACTTTGAGAATTAAATTAACACAAATTATCACATCCACACTTCGCTTGAAATATATTATTTATTTCTTTACTGTTAGGAGAAGAGTGTAGACGAGACGTAGACGTCTTTGAGTCTACTCTGTGTACATGAACAAGTCGGGGCGAATTTGAGACGAAGGAAATCTCGTCGGTTGGATTTGGATCTTCATCTTCATCTAGCTTAGTAGAGTAGAAGTTTGTTCTCACTCTCTCGCTGGACTACTGGACTGGACTCTGGAGTCAGTTAAAATTGAATCAGATTGAATCACCATGTCTCTCACCGCCTCAATCCTCGGATATTTATTCAAAACTGAGAATTTCAGCTTCCTTGTGTTGTTTTTTGTAGTGTTAGCATTTTTTCGATGGGCTCAAGTGTATTTTACGAGTCTTCGTTATTTACCACCGGGACCAAGAGGTCTCCCGTTCCTCGGCTACTTGCCATACCTCAAAGACGTCCCACATCAACAGTTTTGTGAATTGGCCAAACGACATGGACCGATTTTCTCAACTCGCCTCGGCTCACATTTACTCGTCGTTCTCTCTGATTATAAAACCATAAGAGATGCATTTCGTCTCGAAAGCTTCTCGGGACGCCCTGTCAACGAAACTTCCAACATCATTGAAGGATTCGGTAAGTTCAATTTACTTTTATCAAAAATGCGTCCACTAGATATTTTAGCTCACAGTAGGGTAAACCCAAATATAAAGCAGAGCAGACATTGTCAATTATTTAGTTATGTAGCTCCCAAACTGCTATGGTAATTAGGATGTGAGAATCTTTGAAATCTTCAATTAGAGAAGGGAATTAGAATTCTTACTTGTGTCTCTACACGAATAAATGCCTTAAATGTGTGTCATTCCAAAGCACATATTTTATATTGTTACCTTGTAAAGTACCTATATGGTGCATAAGTGTAATGTAGGTACACCGATAATTTGAAATAACATTATTATACATTTAGCTATATATAAGTGAATTAAAACTCTAAATATTATCACATATGTACATCGTAGTGTTATGTAATTATGTACTTAAGGTTATGCGTATAGTTGGAGTGTGAGCAGTTATGTAGGTATATATGGTAAGTGTAAATATATTTGCATAATGTGATATCATTAGTTGACTCGTATAGATATTGACGACTTTGTCCGTCCAGTTTACATTCTCCACACTAGTAATGTTTATATTTGGCCATGTAATTGTAGATTTACATGTAGGAGCGGAGCCAAAGTAAAGCAAATGTATAGGATAGCTTTTAAATTTCGATTCTCTTTAAGAGTTGAGATAAAATATTATTATTGCTTATTTAGTTTAGTACACATACGTATAAATTTCACCTGGTCTGCTCAAAGCTAAACCAAATCGAGATAGAGCAAAGCCAAAAAGAAAAGAGCAATTACAATTATAGGCAGGCAAGCTAAAAAGAATGTCTTGCTTTGCTTTACCTTGTGTTGTCATAAAATAATATCATGTAGGTATACAATAATGAATGATCCATGGCATCTGGCATGGTAGACGTCAAGTCAAGATGAGAGTCAGAGTCAAGTAAGCGATCGAATATATTAGACGACAAGTATTTGTCTACCTTTACAAATACATCATAAATATTACTAATCAGTGGTCGTCGTTCGTGAGCAGTTAGCTTAGTTAGATTAAGGTAGGGAGGGAGGGATGGAGAGAGATGTATTTTATTACATTAACTTTAATATGCATCTTTCAAGGAGTGAACTGAACTGAATATATATAATAGATAGTGCCATATTACATATCTTCTTAGCTTCATTATAATTTTGACATAGCTAGGTGCTCCTCTGCAGATATGTGCTGTACTCTTTACTACACAGAAAAGAGACTGAGATCCCTAACTACTTACTTGCATATGATGTGATTGTATAGAATATTATAGTGTCCTAGATTGATTCATTTAAATTACGATATGCCGTTTACGTTGTAACTATTTTACATCGTTCCTTTTTCTGTTATCTTATATAACGCTAATATAGAAAATGGAAAGAGCTCTAAACACACCTAATAAGATGTTACCTACTCGCGTAATGTACAAAAATACGTCAGTCTGCACCAAAGATCCAAAACCTTTTGAAGAGCATTAGAAAAGATATGTAATGCATTTATGCTTTTTACTGTGTAAATTCTATTCTTGAGAACATAAAAATCATATATTATTACGCTATTTCTCAATCTCCTAGAGTAAAATTCAATTATTAGACAAAATATGTGGCAAAATTCCATGCAAACATTTTTCTCTTTGCTTGGTAGGGTTTTGGGGCAAACTATTCTAAAGTTCTTGTTTGGAATGCGTTCTGTTCACATTTAATCCAGTAACAGAAAAAACACAGCGTTATTTTGAAGACATCTGTGCTAATATATATTATATATTCAAGTATAATGGCCAGGGCAGGTTAATTCAACTCATTGTTTATCTATCTTAATGAAAATAGATAAATAAAAGCGTGCTGGTGAAATGTATACATTTTTTGACATTCACATACTCACCTTGTTGTCTATGAGTAAATATTCCGGTCAAATAATTCTTTTGCGTACATACATTAATTCTTTTTGAGATTAAATACGTATTCTACAATAATGCAAAGATATTATGTCATGTTTCCCTTTCTTACACATTTATTTGCAATTGTCCAGTAGAGAGACTAATTTTGTTTGGTTAAACAATGCACAATAAGTAAGAGTAAGTGACATAGAACAATGCAGTTACCTAAGTGAGTAACTAATTTAACAATAAGTAATTTAAATGAGAGAAAATGTAATAACTATATCTACATAAAGTACATAGATACATAATTATAGCGCTCTCTAATAAATATACATAATTCTTTAGTGTACATTGCCATAATAAATTAATAGTTACCTATCTGTACCTACTACTTATGTAGTTATACATATGTAGTTAGAATTAGATTCCTGCCCACTTATTGCAATTTGCGACTAAAGTGTGTAGGAGAAACATTTATTGCAAATTGCATAGGCGTAATCATTGAGTTGCCGTTGCCGTTGCCTCTCTATTCAGCAACCATAAACAGAGGCACGAGTCAAGTTCATTCATAAAGACGGCATGACATAACACAACACTCTAGTCAAGCCAACGAAGGAAGGAAGGAGAACGTTTCCAATTTGCAATCCAAACTGTGTACTCTATTGTATTGTATGTACTAGGCTAATAATTATATAACAATTGATTAATAAGGTGTACCATGCCAAGTGCAGTAGTAGTAGTAGTCTTTCTCTCTCTCAATTTGAGATTATTTCTTACATAATTCTATAATTTTATTTATTTTTATGCACAAATAATGCAAAAGAGAATTTTTTAAAATGCATTAAGACATAGGCATCAAATTACATACATAAATAGCAATGTTTAGCAATGCTTAGATAGCAATGATGCTTGTTAGCAATTTAATCCGTTGAGAATTTTGGCAATTAATTGCATGCGTAACTTATCGCTTAGATAGGTGTTTAACGCCTTGGGGATGAATGTTGCTGTAAGTCGTCTCATTTTTTGCTCCAGCAGTCATTCACGTACATACATACAGATACATACTAGTACGTACGGAAGAGCTGCATTGCATCTCGCTTCGTCGTCCGTCGAGATGATGTAAAATATGTACAGAGATAATCTCGCTGTCTGTCTCATCTCCTGTGATGTGAGAAACATTGCTAAAAGAACATCATAGCTTACATTACATGCATATAGTATATTGTAAGGCACTAGACCAGTGCAGTAGTGCGTTTAGCGTTTGAATTTGCACGTAGCTTTTCTTTGTGTAAGTAAGTTTGTATGTAAGTAATGTAATGTGATGTGGTTTTCTTTGCCTTGTCTTGCATTGACGATGAGTTGCAGTTAGAGGTACCTACTAGTACCTATGATGTAGACGTAAAGTGGAAGATCGAACTGAACTATGGATGGAAAGGATGTGCTGCTTTTTTGCACTTGTTGAATAATGGTCGTGTTGATGTTGGCTCGGCTCCGTCTCCGACCATCTATGCAAAACACAGTCTGAAAGATCAGATAGGAAACAAAGACTATCCTCACAACTATTTCGTTGACTACTCATGGCTATGACTTAATATTTTACACACTCTTTGGCTTTCCTTCCTTCTCTCATTCATGTTATGTATTACCCTTGAGTTATTTAACACTATCCACGGCTTTACTTTATTTCTAACTGATATCTAAAAGCAAAATCTAGTTTTTATTTCAAAGTTGTAGAAACACATTAGATTATTCATCTGAACAATGAATTCTAATTTATGTGCTCAAATTTTGGTTCTGTGTACCATTTGTGTCAATTCCGGCAGAAATACAACTCTTCCACATACTTACATCCAGTTACTTTACTTTACCAGACCACCACAGTCTTTAGTTGTCTTGTCTAGATATCTTTCATTTGAACGACTACGTGTTCTCTACTTCGTACATATATCCAAAGGTGCAATAATATTATGATCTCCGCATTGTTTCTTCCTGTTCGCAAACAAATTCATTTCCTACTCTTTTCGCATCTTGTCACATAAGCTTTTGTCATGCAGGTTACCAAACAGTTTAGAAAATGTATGGGAAACCCTTATAGTTTATAACATAATGTACAATATTACATATCTAGAGCAGTGTCCTTTTGCTTCGCTAATCGTTAAGGCGACGGAAAAATTGTCGACTGCTTCGATACATAATTGACATGGTCAACATTAAATGCATTTAACAGTCATATTTATTAGGTAGGAATACAGAATGTGAACTCGTCAACGTCTGCTGCTGATTCTTGGTATATTTATGTACAAGAAATAAATTCCGATTTAATTGTAATGTGAATAAACTATAGTGTACACAACGAGACATATTAAATCTTAGATTTGCAAAGTAATTGATATCGCACGTTCCGTGTAGCAATCAAATTATTTTATATTCTTGAGTTACAAGAGTTCAAACTTGAGCTTGGGTAGGTAAGTACCAGTAACATACACAACGGAAACGTCTTATGATTTGTTAACAATTTAATTATGCACTTCCAAGTATATAAGGTATCTCAGATTACACAGTCAATATAGAATAGACAATGAGCCGGCTTTACATACATAGTATGCAGAAATAAGTGTTCTATGCAATACTAAACGCGTAAAAGTCGTACTTATGTGACATCTGAGATAGAATGTGCATTGGTACTAATATATACAGGAAAACTTGAAATATAGTTAATTGTAATTACAATAGTAATTATTATGTGTAATTTGCTCAATATTTACCAAATATAATTGTGCTAGAAGAGATATAGGGATGTGTGTAAGTGTATTTAGCGTTTCCACTTTTATAATACCTACATAAGTATGCATCTATCTATCTTTGTATTATATTGTACTGTACAATGTACAGATAAATGTGTGCCTGTAGCAAGGTCACATCCACGACAGGCCATTTACCCAAGACATGCCAAACCAAGTCAAGTCAAGCCATGTACCTGTTAGTTCTCTTCTACCACTACTACCACGCACTGAATATGTATAATATATCGTTGTAGTGTACGTTGGAGTATCCATCAATGTACCTATACACAGACATACGACCAGTATCACATTATTCCTGTAAAGAAGTGTAAAGAATCGTAGAAGTTAGCTACAGCTAGATATTACCAGTAAAAGATCTCTGTCTAGAAGATTTATATGTTCGTCTACCTAATAGTATGTACTTCTATAGGTACATGGGCAGGTAGCTATTACTTATACATTTGTACACTTACCTATGGGTAACGCTACTTAACATAGTAATAATATGTACACTAAAGATACTTTTGGCTTGGCTGGATTTTGACTAATAAAAGTGTCTGTGGAATCATCATTGTTGTAAGGAAAGTCAATTGAATGTCTCATATGAGTCTGGTTTGTCTTGCTGCATAGGAAAGCAATGAAACACAAAGGTGTTATGTTATAAATGCACCTTTATTCCTAAGCAGTCCTTATATGACCGACAAATACAGCAATACAATATTATTAGAGGCGTTTATAAAATTAGTAACAGAACAGCAGTGAAATATTATTGTACTTACAATTACTCTATGACCTTACACATATTTATTACCTAATTTTATATTATGAACATAAAATAACAGTATGTAGGTATGTTATACTATATTTATTGTGAGAAATGTTAAATAGGGTAAGGCTCCGTAGCTGTTGTACTTGTACACTTGTATTGTATTTGTAGTAGCAGTTAAGGAATAAAGGGATGGACAATAAAGCTGAACATAGGAATGGAGAATAGACTCTTTCTCTGTCTGTCTGGAAGGTCCATGTCTTTTGGTACATAAGCCGAAAATAATAATTCGGTTCAACGTCCGATCTTTAGCACGTGGGAGAAGCAGAGCTTGTCGTGCACTGACCCCAGCCAGCCAAAGTACCCCCTTGATCCTTGACTTAACTACCTAGTTACTTTTCTTACTTCGCTACACAATGCTGTTATATATCGTTCGAGAGAAGAATAAGGGCCAAGCGCATTTATTGTTTTCCTCCCATCTTCTTCTCGTTTCTTTATTATCTATAAGATATTATTATGTAACATTTGTGTACTATGATATAACTCAGCTTTTGTGTAATGGTTACTGGACTGGTAATATTAGTAGCAGCTATTTTGTAATAAGAGATGTCCAGTTCTGTTTTTTAGTTATATTATAAGGAGTCCGTTGGATGCTGGTTGCATTCCTGCACGGTATCAGACAACATAATAGAGAAGGGATAATGGGCCTTCAAACAGGAACCACAAATCCCACCACTCGAATTCAATACCCGCCGCCGCATCATTTTCATTCCAGCAACCTTTTTATTTGATGGAATACACTGATGAGCTGGGCTGGAAAGTAGTATATGTATTTATGGTATTTTATGCATCAGAAAGTTTTCATCTGTTGATGGGAGGAGTGGGAGAATGTTCAGAGTGGTTAGATTTGTATTCCCTTTACTTGAAGAAAAGGATGGAAATGACTGTGCATTAGAGTGTTATCTTAATGTAGGTACTTTTTAATATTTAGTATAATATTCAAAGAACAGGGAGGTCTGTCTGCCATGATAATATATACAGTAGAAACTATAAGGGTTTTAAGGATATACGTACATAGTTACACATAAAGTAAGTGGAGAATCACAGACAGACAAAAAATAGTACGCCTCGTTCCAGTAAAAAATAAAAGTATGTGATGTGCGAGTAAGAGAACGTGATTCATGGGTTCATTCAGTTCAGCTTTGGTTTGACCCGTCTCCCGGAATTTTATCTATGATTTTTTGTTTTTCCAGGCGTCATCAATGTGGACGGAGAATTGTGGAAACAACAAAGAAGCTTTCTGCATCGACAACTACGCTGCCTCGGAATGAAAAATTTTGGATCCGGCAAAGAAAAGCTGGAGGGTCGCATTATGGTAAAGATCCTACAGTTTTAATGCTCAGAAATATGCAATGTGGATGAAAATGGTTTCTTAATATCGTTTTTTGGAACTATAGTTGGAAGTAGACAATTTCCTCACATTGGTGGGAAATACTGAAGGGAAGCCAATGAAAGTCAATTCAGCTTTAAATCTTTGTGTGAGCAACGTCATCTGCTCAATGTTGATGAGTGTCCGATTTGGAAATAACGATGCCCGCTTCGAACGTTTCATGCATTTGATAGAAGAAGGCTTCAAACTCGTTTCCAGCGTCGCTGCTACAAATTTCCTTCCCTGTTTGAAAAATCTTCCTCGCCATGCAGTTCTCACCAAGAAGATCCAAGCTGTAAGTTTACATATCAGGATTATACATAACTAAAAGAATTAACTAGAAACGGGATAACAATAAGTTTGTTCATTTGCCCCAAAGTTCGTTCGAACGATATGTGAATAGTAACTGATTTAATTCTTTACGAATTTTGTTTTGATACATAGAACCGTATGGAGATGGCCGACTTTTTCCGGGAGATAGTGGATATGCACAAGGCAACTTTTGACCCAGACAAGCCTCGAGATCTTGTTGATACATATCTTGCTGAGATTGAGAAGGCAAAAGAACAAGGCTACTACGATGAGCTTTTCGAAGGCAAAAATCCTGGTGAGTCATAAGAACATAACTATAAAATTTCTAACTCTCAAATGAGTCTAGGAGGAATTTCCTCGTCGTAACTTTAATATTTACTGTAGTCCTAAGCAAACCTAGACAAGTGCTTCGAGACTTAATTCAACTAGTGCTTACTGCATAGCTAGTTAAATATGTAAATCTATTAGCTATCGATACTAACTGCTTAGATCTTGTAGTAGCCTTCCAAACTAGTGTCAGTTATTGCTGCTTGTCTGTTAGGTGAGCAGATCTGATCAGATAACGTAGAGACTTGTACTCAACCAACTTACAAACGGTTAAGGTAGTCGGGGAACGTGTGACGTACGTACAACTTGTTTTATTCGCAAATTATATTTTATTAGACGACTCCTTTCCGCACCCATCTGTTAGATTGGCAGCTTTTATGACATGCTTGAGATTCAACCGGGTCTTTACTAGTTTCACTCTAATATAATTTTCCATAGTATCAGATATATGATTGATTTTAAAATTTAATTTAATCTAGAGGATAAGGTTACTATTTTTTCATTCAGAATTTGTGAGTAGAAGAATTAGACAGAATTATTAAATATTTTTGTAGGTTTAACTAATAAACCATATAAAAACTGTAAAGAAAAGGTTTTCTGGCTTTGAACGGCTTAACTAAATGAGATTGTTTTATTTTTTACAGATCGCCAAGTATACCAAATCATGGGAGATCTTTTTTCCGCTGGGATGGAAACCATCAAAATCACTCTTTTGTGGTCCATCGTTATTATGTTGAAGTATCCCGATGTCATGAAAAAAGTTCAGAGAGATTTAGACAACGTAGGTTACAAGTATTTAAAATATTTAATGAATATTGTGTACACTGGACAGGATTTTTATAGGTTGTATCTATTTTGTATTTGAAACGCTAACAATATTTATTTCTCTTCTAGGTAATTGGCAGATCTCGTCTTCCTAGATTAGATGATATGGAATCCCTACCTTACGTTGAAGCTGTTATTTTGGAAGTATTACGTTTTACCAGTATTGTCCCAATGGGCACTACACATGCAACTTTAGCGTAAGTATTTCTTAATTACTTTTACAATTCAGTTATTTTAATGACCCATTATAATAAAAACATGTATTGCTTACAGCTTAGGATGTTTTAATAAAAATGATTTGTTTTCTGTAGTGATGTCTGGTTGGATGGTTACCTCATTCCCAAGAATACTCAAGTAATCCCACTACTCCATGCTGTTCACCACGATCCCCAATTGTGGGAGGAGCCTGAAAAATTTGTTCCTGAGAGATTTTTGAATGAAAATGGTCGTGTTTCAAAACCAGAGTTTTTCATGCCATTCGGGGTGGGACGTCGTATGTGCCTTGGAGATGTGATGGCACGAATGGAGCTCTTCCTTTTCTTTAGTGGCCTTCTTCACACATTTGATTTAACACTTCCAGAAGGGAAAACATTACCCGATTTTGAATCCATTGCTGGAGCTGTTACCATCGCCCCGAAAACTTTTGAGGTAAGCATTTTCCTGAGAAAATAGAAAAAATTTTAGTGATGAATTTAAGAATGAATCCATATTAACAAATCTTCACTCCATTTTTATTGTAGGTCTGCTGTGTTCAAAGAGAAACTGACCAAGATCTGTTTTACAAGCAAAAGAAGACAGAATGTTCCTTGCACAATGAGAAGAGGAACATTGGGGTGCATTAGCTGATGCAAATAAATATTAATAAATACTATAAATAGGTATGAACCTTGAATACACAGTAGAATTAGCTAGTACAATATGACATACAATTTAAAAAACATTAAGGGAGTGGGCTAATTGTATTTCCAGACAGGAAACATTATTATGTGTATACAGTAACTTTTCAGGTTTGTTGTAAAATTGTAAATTCCGGGCTACTATTATAGTATTAGTATAATTAGATATAATAATTAATATGTACCGCCATAAGTAGTACTGATGATAATAGTGTAAGTGTAAGTACTATTATGTACTAAAGAATAAGTATTTACATTTGTAAAATGAATTACCTACCTTAATTAATTAAGTATCCTAATTATGTATCAATTGAAAACTGCAATGCAAGTGTAGTGCCATAGGAATTCTACGTTTTACTGTTTTAATATAGATAACCTAGGTGCCTACTAAATATGTAGTGTACTGTAAATGATTGTAATGTATATAATTTTGGTATAATGTTGGATAGCGAATGTATGTAAAGATATTTACTATTTCTCCTGTGTTCGGGTACGGATCTCAAAGCCTGACTGACTGCTATTATATGGTCACTTGCCATTTGTTCCCATCCGAATATTTCACAATATTTATTATCAGATTTGCTGTACTGGCGAATCTTAGCTGAACCCACCGACGATACAATTGCTACTACATTTTAACCAATTTGTTATGTACATTCCACTTTGCAGTAGAGCTCTTATTATGTTTCTTAGTTAGCTTTTCTAAATATTATGGCAGTCGCCAACTGCCTTTCTTGTACATAGTATATAAATAATATTATTATTATGCATTGAACTGATAAGTATGATGATGTTATGTACGTGAATGCTGGCTGGCTATGTGATGCAAAGAGATTAAGAGACAAAGATGACAGTTGTGTTTTAAATACTAATGTGCCCGGTGAAGAAACACTAAGAAACCTTTAGCTTTGCAAAAATATTGTTTTAGTAGTTTTTACAGTGTATATGTATATAAATATGTATATAGTGATATTAGCTCTTAAGTACCTTTCTAGTAATTGTTTGAAGGAGATTAGGGGAATTTATACTGTACAATGTAGGTATATTTTTATTGTATTCCCAAATATTCCTTCGAATCTTTATTGTTTTTAATACTTTGCAAACAATCTCAGTGAAAATCAATTTTATTTCTCTTCCATGAATGAACAATGCCATTACTCTGATATCAAACAGAAAACACAATAGTTGCCAATATAAAAATTAAACAAATTACATAATCCTGAGACAATAACTACAATAATCTCACAGTTTGTAAACTATATAGCTATTTAGAATCTAAAAATATTTAGCGATCTAACAATGTCCATCTAATTAATTATTTATATACTATTAGCTAATAGGAAATCTCACCTTTTGGGATGTGATAGGCAAATAAATCTATTTTGTATTTAAAGTAAGGTTCTCGTAGGTAATTTCATTTATCTGCAGGAAAATTAATTCTAATGGATGATTTAAAATTATAAAAATATTACAACAACGAAGTATAAAGATAGGAAAACAGAAAGGTGAGAATTAAACAAATGAATCCGTAATGGTAAAATTTTATATACAAAATGAGATTATTATGTTATTCAGCTATTGGTTATGGTAAATACAGTAATATTAATGATTGGGAAATTAGGAACCAATTTCAATTTAGGAATATTCAATCTGTTTGATTTTTATTTTTCATTCTTATTTTGCTAGATTGTTTTAAATGCATTTTTTTAATGTTCTCTCTAGTCATAACAAACTTAGCGATCATTTCTGTATAAAATTATACTAACTGCATTCAAATATTTACTTTCTATATAAAGTTAACGTTCAACTTATTTCACTATTTTGTTTTACTATTTTTATTTCCGTTTACTCAAATGTTGTTATTTGTTGAATGCTCCTGGAGACAATTAAAAGGAAATGTACTGCAGGTATACATTATGTTTTATTGTCAACATGATTTAATTAATGATGCTATAATCTTTATATATTCCTCGCAATTATGCTAATAAGTGGTCAATTCTCGTTGAAACACATATTACTATAATTAGTGTGGGTCTACTATTTAGTTATTGACATTGTTATTGTTGTTTGATGGACTTGTTCCCATTTGTCTCTCATGCACTAATAAGTATAGTTGGACAGTACAGTATTGATACTATGGGAGGAAAATGTGTATGTAATTACTATACATAGTGATTAAAGATTCTGCATTTTGTTAATTATTGTTAAACAATGTGAGTTACTAATTTATTTAAAATCATCCATTTTCATTCATATGCATATTATGCATCATACATTCATAAGAAATGCATCCTACTGATAATATGGCTTTAATGGTAGCATTCTGCACCCAATTAATTATTATAATAATTCAAGTCATATGTGATTTACAACATTTATTTGCTAAACAAGTAGAATATGAAACATTGATTGATTGATTTATTTATTAATGTCCTCGAGAATATGAAGCATAGTACACGGAAATTTTCGTTTAGGAAAAATATCATAAAGAGGATATGTATGCAAATAGTTCCAAAGTAGGGCGAAAGGAAATTGCAAAGTATTCGTGGGTATGCAAGCAAACGACGATAATTAAGAAACGCTGGAAATATTTGATTAGTCCTGCAATTTGTTTTACTGCGTAGGTAGATTAAACAATAGGTACAAATTCTTTAGTAGGGATGCTGACTGAAAGCAATAAGATACGTACAGGCAGGACATGCTAAATGGTAGCTAGGTAATCTTGGTGGCACAGTTACACAAATATACTTGTTTTGGTATTTACATCTTTGTAGAGTCAATGAATATGTGTAAAAATATAGACATCTATTTGTACTTCACTTCACGCGTACAAGTACGTAAGTAAGTTATAAGCGCATGTAATGCAGAAATTTCCGCCATTGCAATATCTCA
The DNA here is from genome assembly GCA_034694165.1 of Tomocerus mixtus. Classification (NCBI taxonomy): domain Eukaryota; kingdom Metazoa; phylum Arthropoda; class Collembola; order Entomobryomorpha; family Tomoceridae; genus Tomocerus; species Tomocerus mixtus. Next base: position 24,632 of record JAQFYC010000157.1, on the reverse strand, counting down.
AAAATATTTATTTGCAATGAATGAATGAACGCACTACATTAAAGAATGTTTTTAAAAGTATGTGGTATTTCAACGTTTGAGAATGAAACGATCATTTTGGTTATCCATAACTAGGTTAAGAAATTGTTTATAAAAGGTGTTCATGCAGTAAACCTGTCCATTAGTTTGCTGTTTAAAGATTGCCTAATATTTTTTCCGTGGACAGGTCTTGTAGGTAATCATTTTTTCACCGGAGTCCACAATGGACTCTCATATTCTTTGTTCAGTGTTGTTATGTTTATATATTTGTAGCTGCAATGGAGTTCCTCTTTCGGAAGAAAGGTAACAATAGCTTCATACAAAATTTGAAATACAGTAGAAAACTATAATTAATTACAAATAAAATAGCTCATTTCTTCAATAATATACTTAAATAATAAACTATATTTTAATTAGCGATTTCAGCACCGAAAATGAAAGTCCGGAGGGTGTGGAGAATGCTCCCTCATATCCCGAGATAAGGACTGCAAATGAATTGCCTCCTGTTGTTGTTCACGCTCTTGAAGGTACATTTGATGGAAATATTTAACCTAACTACATTTTAATTATCTAATTTATTCAAAAAATATTTAACAGGATATAATGTGTGTATGAAAATAATTTTGTAAAAGGATCTTTATTTTATATTATGTTTTACTTTCCTTTCAGGAGTTGTAAGGAGAACAAAGAGACAGTACGAAGAACTTTACCAAAATCATCCTAGTCAAAATCAATACGGCGGTGGCGGTGGAGGATCGAATTATGAAAATCGGAATTATGGAGGTAGTCAAAATCAGAACAATAAGCCATACCAGAACCAGAATCAATATGGATCTGGGTCTTCATATGGAAGTCCTCCGGAATACAGTGGTCAAGGAAATGAGTACGACCAAACTTATGAGGGAGTTAATTATGCACTTGACGAAGCGGTTGCTAAGAATCAAGATTCGCCCAGCAACCCACAATACAATCAGCCCCAAATTTATATTATCTCCGTCCCTGTTCCTTCTCAAAATTCTTATCAAAGACCATCCAATTCTTATAATGGTGGGGATTACAATCAGGGGCAGGGGGGAAATGGCTATAACACCTACTACGGTCCACCCGTTAATGCCGCCAAATATTACGCAGCGAACGGATATAGTACTCCAGCTCCAGCTGGGTAACTTCTAATCTAATCTTTCTCCTCAACAATATCATAATATCTAATTGCCTATATGCACTGTCATGATTTATTTTTAAAAACTTTTAACGATTTTACTAATTTTAATCTAAATTTTAAGTCATATGTCTCTATATTATTTTCAAATCGGACTAAAATAAACTTTTAAATTGACGATGAGATTCTCTTCGTGCCCTTTGGAAATAATAAATACAGCGTAGTCCTTAATTTTACTTTCACTTCATTATAAAATTAGAGCATAAAAATATTCATGCCACACTATTAGACTGAAAGTTCAGCTTATACAAAAAAAAAGTCAATTATGGAGCTATAATTTCTCTAAATTAAATATTTATATTGGTAGGTATCTCTAAATAAGAATTCTGACTATTTGCTAATCCTTGATATAGATAGGGATTAGCATGAATATAATTCAAATTAGCTGCATATTTTTAGAATAGATTATCTAAACATAAATAATTACTTAAATACTAATGGCTTATATCCACACACAAATTTTAAACATTTTATTAATCGTGTTAGGTTGGCCCCGGCTTAACCCTCATTCCAGTGACAAAGGGACCGCAGCAGGGTAACCCACACCCAAAGCGCACCCTTCACGACCGGAACAACTACATTTCCGGAGACCACAGGCAGAGACACCAGTTGCTCTTGGACTCGAGGAACAGTCTCCAAACTCTACCCTTACATTCTATTATGCAATATATCACACACATTTATCTATTGTAACCATTCGTACAAATAAGTCTAGCCAATCCTATTATAAATTCTCGTTACGTAAAACACTTGAATGTCGTCCGACATATTTTTGAACAGGTTCTCAGTCTAATTCGGTAGCCAACCCCGATATTAGGTATATTAGGGGTATCCATCATCGTGTGGCTTACAGGGTATGTAATCGGCATAATATGGATCATAATGTATACACATTATCTTAAAATACTACATTACATTTTAAACTTGACTACATTCACATTATTAAATGTGCATACAGAAAGATAACCTAGTCTCTATCTTATCTTATCAGATTTCGCCAGAAGTTTCAGGCGTTAGAGTAATCCCATGATTGAGTCCTGTAATGTCTCTTGAATTATCTCTTGTAGCTCACGGGAATTTATTTTGCATTTATTCGCAAATATCCAAGACGTAATAATTATGTATTGTACCTATGTATTAGTGTCATTCAAAACGGTGTCATGCTCACAGAGATATTTACATGGCATGTAAAAGATCCAAAAATCTTTTGAGTTCACGACTTGTGTGTGTCACTAATTTATTTACTAAGTATTCACTTCATCCTACGCTGCTCAGCGCATTAAATCGTTATAGTCTGCACCCTGTTTACTATGTATTATTTATCTTTCTAAAATACCATTACATTTATGAAACTTCCATAAAACTTACCTTTTGTTTTGCTGTATGATCAATTAGTTCAATTACTTAATAGCCTTGTCGTTATCATCAATGATTACAATAAAATATTTCCTGTTTATTCCGAATTTTACTTACTTAGTATACAGACACTGTACAATAGGAATCAGATATTCGTAAATGTGGTAACATGACAAAAAGTATATCAAAGGAAAAAGAATGTTCACATATGGTTGACCTCACCTCTTTAACACATAAATACGATACCGATAGTATACATTTAAGAAAATTTAAGAATTGATGATGAATCAGTCACGGATTGTATAAATATTTTTTTGTACCATTTTCGTTTAAATTTTTTTAAATCTTTAACTCTTGTACACTGACGTACAGAAAACACAAATAGTTCTCATAATACATAGTTAATCTTCATAAGTTAATTATAGGAGTTAGTGTAAATTTGTACGATGCAGTATTCTAGCCGTGATATCCGTAGCCATGTCCGTGATGTCCATGGTGTCCATGCCCATGACCTCCGTAGTGACTGGTGTATGTGTAGACAGCTGGACGGTAGTAGGTTCTGTGTCCTGTAGTGGAAATACAAAATTATGTATATTAAATAATTGACTTTATAAATTGAGTCGCTCCACAGTTAAGGACCGATTGTACTTAATAGCAGCAGAAGATCGGAATTACCGTAGCCGTAGCCGTGACCATGCCCATAATGACCATAACCTGGGTTCACACATTCAAATAATTTTTACAATGTTAGTAGGAGTTTAAATTCATGCAATTAGTTTGTGTATATTTCTCGGTTTTTACCGTGACCGTAACCGTGACCGTGACCATGTCCATGTCCGTGCCCGTGTCCATATCCGTGGCCATGGCCATATCCATGTCCTATTTAATAAATGTGTATTCAAATTTGTTACAAATTGTTTAATACTATTTATAACTACCATACCAACAATTATTATTTAAATATTAATATTCGATCGAATTGAAATAGTTACCCTTACCATGTCCATAACCATGCCCGTAGCCATGCCCGTATCCGTGTCCGTGTCCATAACCGTGGCCATGTCCGTGGCCTGCAATAAGTTGCATTTAATATTCTTGCATATTATACATTATGGTTTTATCGGCAAATCTTACCTTTATTTTCATTTGCTATTCATAACATACAGCATGATAGCATGCAGCGTATACTTGACAAAACTTTAATGCTGCTTTACAAAATAACAAGGTAATTTTCTACTTAGTCTATGTTTGTACCTATTTGTCTATTTACTAAATTTATTGAATGTGTGCTAGTAATTTATGAGCTGTCTTTGATTTCTATCCTAGCGTTCACAATAATGGCTTATGCATTCTAATTTCCCTTTCTTTCTCCGAGATGTACTAAATTATTTTCATTAATATATTTTTGATTACTAATAAAATTCACTAAACCATGCAGATTTGCCTAGAATATTATAGTTTAGTATAGTAAATATAAAGAGAACAATTCTGTCGAAAGGGAGTAACTCCGCACCATAATAATATGTGTGGGTTTTAAAACAACTTAAGCACAGATAACACCTTCTTTTTCCTGGGCTAAAATACTTGTACATACCGAGGTAACAACTTTTTAATTCGCATTGGGGGAAAATTTCAATTCAATGTGAAAAACATGACCGTAAATTCTGGCTCACATATCCTGACGTCACCAAGCACGCTAACAAAAGTATAGGTTGCTTCTAATTTGGACTCTGCATAATTATAAACATTACCAGCAAGCATGAAATGTCTGTGCCTGTGGTCTGTAATAATACCTAAGGGGATGCAACTGAAAATAAGACAACTATTTCATGGTCTATGTGCTAGACGCTACTAATTTAATGGAAATACGTTTTTTCCTCGTGTCCATGTCTTGAATTTGTAGCCCACTAAATTGACCACCCATAATAGCATTCGGGGTTCAACGTTACCATTTAAACGCACTTTATGGAATTTTGTAAAAATTTAAATTTAAGTAGAATTTTTACCGACAATTTTTGAAACACTAATAATATAACTTGTTCCTATGTAAATTTAGCATCCACAGAAATAAAATTAATTCGTACCGTAACCTCCATAAGAACCTAAATATGTAGTGTGTCCATGTCCATATCCATGACCATGTCCTCCATATCCATGACCTATTCATAACAAGAAAAAATTATTTATATATGGAAGTAAGCTGAATATCTGGAATCTGTAACAACTGGAAGATGATTTCTATTGCAATAAAACAAGGGGTAAAAATGGTACCATATCCATGTCCATAATATCCAGTTTCTTGAGCTTCCAACTCAGTGGACTCCTTTTTTTCTTCGGTCTCTGCTGGTGTTTTTTCACTTTCAGCCAACGCCAAAGCGACGAAAGCCAAGACGATAGACGCCGTCTGAATTTTGAAAAAATACAAACCACTTTAATATTTATTGACTATTTCCACAATTGGCTAGTCACCAAATAAACTATGCTTATAGATATGACGTCAGTTACACTTACAAAAAACTTGGCCATGTTTTCTTATCTCAAAAAGTGAGGTTTTTTAAAAATAAATAAAATTTCACAGTCAAAGAACAATGTACTGCAATATTTAATATTTTCTTATTAATGTGAGTTGTTAAAACACAAAATAGCACTGCCAATTGTTCAGATTTCAGAAGGAGTTTATATAGGAAAGCTATGAGTTGGTTTAGGCTAAAATAAAACAAAGGAGTTGACTATTGACTAACAATGTAACAAAAGTAAGTACACTGAAAACTAAAACCAAGCTGTCAATCTAAGTAAATAATAAGATTCATAAGTAAGTAAGGTCTTTGATAAAACAAAAAAACTATGTGTAATACATAATATAATAAAAAGAATACATTTAGGTAGATAGTGTACGTAGGTAGGTAAGGTACCTATATATTATTTGCTTACACACTTATATTATGTTTAGACAAGTAAGTACCCATTGATGTAGTATATTATTGGCCTGGTGTTGGCAAGGCTTGGCCATACCCAAAAAAAGAAACGTTACTTTACTTTACTTACAAACGTAACATTACATTACATACCTTTATAATGTTATTATTATTCTTTATATTTATCATTCATTCTTACAATATTATATAATATAAAAATAACCGTTGCAGCGGCGTGAAAAACTTCTATCTTAACTAAATATCTTATCGTGTTTACTCACTTTCATTTGTTTACATGATGCAAGTAAAGTAGAGAAGGTAAAAGGCAAGCAATACAAGAGCTTTGCTAATCTGCCCAGAAATCTTTACATCTGAGCTCTATGCAAATTATCTAATAATTATTATTACGAGCACTTTACGGCCACGGCCTATGATTTATACATATTTTGGTTTCCTCATTCAGCCTTTTACTTAGAATTCTCATGCCTAGGTTAAGATTAGCTCTCTAAGTGTATCAAATACAATTCTCTCTCTCTCTAATCTTGTCAAAACCATAGATAAACATCCTCAGTGCCCCAAATATAATTGTTGGATTACATAAAAGTCTTGTTTTAACTTCATCGTGCACATTCTACATTATCTCTAGACTGGACTGAGTTCATTTACTCAGTTTATGCACAAATGACTATATTACTATTATTACACACTGTCTGAACTCTAGTCTACAACTCAACATCCATGCTATACATAATAATGCTATTATAACTATGAGACAATCAAAATGTAACTCTGGCTCTACTTATTTACTACGTACTAAGTATATACACTGAATACTATGAAATGGCTATCGTCCAATCAGTCCAATTCAAAAAGTACCTATGCAGTGCATTGTGTGCATTATGCCTAGGTTATTAGTTTATGTTTATTTTCATCCACAAAAAACCAAAGCACATACATAAATTCATTTTTATAACCAAAGCATAATTCGCACACCAAATATTATTTATTGAGACCAAAACCTCGTTCTATAAGTCCAAAAAAATGATTTGACATGACATGACAGATACTTTTATATTTGATCTTATTTCGTTTACTCTTATTATTGGAACATTTTGAACATGCTTTTTTGCTAGATCAGCTCTTTTTCTTTATAGATCCTCCTAATTTCAAGAATTGTTGCAATAATATTGGGCAAACTCATGGTCATTGAACTTCAGCAAACTTTATTTTTACATTTACTCTAGTTTTATTTTCGGACATTTTTCTACATTTCTTTTATTCTTATATTGTTGCCATTTTGCATTACTTTGTTAAGCTAAATTGCCACTTTAAACTATCTTCGGAAGTTTACATAAATATGCCGTGAATCGTGTCCCTTCTGACTAGGTTTTTAGAATGTGGAAAAACTTTTAGAAAAAGGCAAACTTTAGAGCATTTTCTGACCGTAGATACATAAATATCCTAATGTGGTGCAGTTGGGTTGATTTTGTGTACCCATAGTGTAAAGATGCAACTCTAGTTGCGAAACGATATGAATAACTTGAAGAATGAAGGGAAAAGTTCACAAAAATAGCCAATTTGCTTATCAAGTTTAGACAAGTTTTCATCACATAAAAATAAAAGTGCATTCTGACTTTTGTTAATCATAGTAATAAAATATTAGGCATTATACTTGCGTACAAATGCATAAGTATTACTATAAAGTAAATATACATATTATGATGCTTCACACGTTTGATATAATATGTACTTCATCAAAGATGGACCTACATCAAAGAGAACTAAATATTTAATAAAATAGGATGATACTATATATACGTTTCTGTTACTTGAAACTTTTTATTTGCTTTGTTAAACATAAAATATGAATACTATAGTGTTACTTGAAAATAGTAAAACTTTCTTGTACTACAATTTGTTTAGAGGTTAATGAAATTGTTAAAGAGTTTCTTACTCTTTCTTCAGCTCTACATAAAAATAATATTCATTTTTATGGGTCGGTTGGGAATTGTGAAGGTTTTTATTTACGACTGGGCTTTAGTACTGTTTACTATAGGTACTGCAGCATTTTACACACTAACAATGCTTTACATAGAATATTTACGTATATTCTGCAGTAGAACAAGATCATATTTATTGAGTCCTTTTTCAAATCCTAGTAAATATCAGTGCATACTTATATTTTAAGTCTCAAAATTAACGTGGTCTTTATTCGTCATTACTATATTTAATGGCTCTGCATACTTTAATAAAGTATACTTTCCGACACAACATAGATTATCCATTCATGTATTAGCTATTGTTTAACCTTATCTATAATTCGTGAGCGTTTTGTAACCCAGCATTGACTTCTAACTACACTTTTACTTTGTATTTATTTTATGCATTTTGTATGTAATATTATCTATCATTATTATTTAAATTTTAATCGTTCTAAGCTAACAAATCGTTTACGAGCAGAGTAATTTTTACCATCTCATTTTATAACTTAACTATTTTACAATCGATTTAAGCTTTAGTTGTTTACGCAAGACTATTTAACTTTGGTAAGTATCATATTTTAACTATGTTTTAAGTATCAAAAAGCAAATGTTGCCCATTTGCCTAAAAACCCTAACCTCCACATGACAGAGAACATTTTGATAGTTTGATAGCCCGTTAAAGGATATTATGCTAATCGTTATGTATTTAGCTGACCCATAAAACATTTACAGTAACTTTTACATTCGGCGAACGGCGAGTGATTGTTTGTATTTTCAGTGAGCCTCTTTCTAGTTTACGTAATAAATTATTCTCAATTGTCATCTAAATCACATTCACAAAATACTATGCCTGGTTAAATTTAATTTAAACCATGAAGTTAATAAACCCAAACTGAGCTTACAATGCAACTTCTAACAAATTTATTAAGGATTTGCATACTGTATGTTTGAAGAAATCATTTTTATTTAGTCCATCCGTAATACAATGTTATTTTTGTGTGGATGAAAAATACATGATGTATTATAAGCTAGTACTCATAGCAAATATTTGAGGTATGTTAAGTAGTCATATTTAGTTCCTAATTCAATTTTTAAGGATAAGTGTTAAAAAGCGTTCCCTATTAACAAGAATATGGTTTACCAAACAGTAATTACGTAGGTTCGTCATTGTCATGTCTGTATTCAGTACTAATAAGAGAAAAGGAACTATTGCATTAACTATTTCCTGAAAAGGACGTTTAAATGTGTAATAGTGTAAAAATGTAACCCACACTCAGTGAGTTGATTAGACAAGCGTTTCCTTGGGCTCTCCAACATTGCAATTTTCAATTGACTTTGCTTGACACTTTGTTTAAATTGAATATTTCATACTCACTTACACTCTGCCATCGGCGGTGGAGTGGACGACGTTCCTTCGTCTCTTTCTAACAATAATAAGTTATATTGTATTGTGTATTTAGTAATTCTATATGCTCTGGTTTTAAATATATATAGAGTACATCGTAGCGACTGTGCTGTTCTGTCAAATGGCCAACTTATATACAAAAGCCAAACTTACGATTAGTCATGAGCCGTATGTGTCTAGTATCTGGTGGCATAACAATAATGTTCTTTTAACTTACATACTTAAATGTGCTTGGGTACAGATATTTTCTGTTCTAAATGCTTTATGCTCACTACTTACATATCATGGGGCACTTTCTCATTAAAACATTTAATTGTTTTATCTAATTATCCTAGCCATGGATAGTTATTATATAACTGTTTAATGCACTACATATAAGGAGGTATGTAATATGTACGTAAATATGTACATCACAGTTGTACCATTAATTTAATACGTAGTTACTTTACTTTAGTAAATATTGCTATTCAACTTTTGTGGCTACTAATGGCAAGAAAACAATACTCCTTACTTATTAGAAATAAATGTGTGTTCTTATCTCAATAATACCCCTCTAGGAAATAAAACGTACATACATTAGGTAAATAATTCAGGCATTGAAAATGCGTCCTTAGCTACCTAATTACATAATTTTGCAAATTGTTTCTGGCAGATTTCAAGTACAGTGAACCATAAAAAACACATAGTAAAATAACCGATCGTTATGGAAAGTAACCCTAAAATAAGATATTAGAGTGTAGTAGAAAAAATGTATTAAAGATAGAAAGCCTTTAGATCTTGGCATAAATTATTTACTTAGCGAAGAGATAGTAATTTAAGAAAAGCATTATCACTGGATTAGATTGAGTACATTTCTTTGTATGTGAGGTAAAATAATATGTAAATTCTTATAGAGATTGGCACTTTACTAATAAAAGTTAACGAAACTGTAAGTAAAGCACCTTCAAAATTCCCCTCAGCACCACTAACCTGTAATTAATGTTTGTGACTTTGGAGTAATGTGTTGCTATATACATTGCGTCATAATTAACTACATAGCCAGTCAAATGTCAACTACAATTAGCCACGGCCAAAAAATATTTTTATATTATTTCCTAATAATCAGCATAGTAATACAGGACACATAGTAGGTACATCATATTATATAGTGCAAAACAAAGTTCAAAATTTAACATTCCCAGTAAGATAATATTGCATATAGCCGGACGGATACATTTATTATATAATATTACAGCGTAATATAAGTTCCTTATTGTAATGTTGTAACAACCGTTGTGAGTGCTGAAACTCTAACATTTATAATTAAAGTGCATTAATGTAACACAAAAGGCTACACTCTGTCAGGGAGACACTCATTGACATATTGACAACGGGCTAAAAACCTTTTGAGATGAAATTGCTGCATTCGTTGACAAGTCCTGTTCCTTTGCATTTCTATCACTTAAAAATACTGTAATTGTAAGCAAAGGTAATTTTATTTGTTCTCTTAATCTCCAAATGCAAATGTAATGTACGTGCACTCTCTATTTGTAAAATGCTTACCATAACAATAATGAGAATAATAATTACTTAGAATAAAAATATTTGTACCTCACAAAATCTTAATACTGATTTGCATTTTAAATTAAATTGTACACAATTTACACAAAATTAAATACATTCTATCAGTACGTTTAAGAAATACATAATATTCTTACAGAACTTACGGCGTTACAGAATTAAGGGTATGAAATGTATGAAAATTATTTAATATAATGTTAAAGAGTGAGGTACCTGATTTTTAGCTATGGGGTATAGTCATTTTGTCATAACCTACTGAATTTATTAATGAAAAAATGAAGTTGTGGTTTTGACATAGCGGGATTGCTGTTTAGCTTTGCATGCTAAGTAATCCTGCCTATGCTGTGTAGTGCTACATTAATAGTGCTGTTATTACTAACTGACCGACGAGGCAGTCCAAATACAAAATTATATAATATAGTAATAACCTGCCTTCCTTGTCTTTATCTTCTCAGGAATAGTAAATATAAATTACTTATAGTCATTCCTTTAATATTCATTAGGTAACTATGTATGTGTACAGCACAGAAGTATCTTTCTTAATGATAATAAAGCCACTTGCAATATTTAGGTATTTATAGATACATAGATGCTTATTACTTACAATTACACGTTTATATATCTCTATAATATACAAGGCAAAGATTACTGCTCTTTTCCTGTCCTATGTATTTATGTACCTACCCAGCTCCTTCAAATGTGCATAGTAATTGCAGGTTTCTATTATTTGTCATTACAATTGTAATGCAATTTCTTTTCTACAATAGCAAATTGCATAATTCTTAAATTGCCTTGCATTAAGTCATTTATCGAGCTGGGCCACTCAAGTCAATGGTTCTCATTTTCATTTCAACTGAAATACGCAGAAATCTGGAGCAAGTTTTCCTTTATAAAACAGAATAAGACCAATCGATAGGTATTTATCGAACGAGAAGGGAATAGGATTGCATGTCGTGTCTACTTACAATCAAAGAAGAGAATATAATTACCAATGGGATTCAATGCTAGCTACTTCACGTTTATTACAGTTTATATTTGATTTTACCAAATTGCTTTTACAATATTTAGCTCAATTATTTTTTCATTGACTGTCAAACCCTTGCTCTTTGTCTATGTGAACAATTACAACCAAACTTTTGTTACGTTAAATGAAATCGCTTTTTTAAAAAAATTCTCCTATTAATGCACATAATATTTAAATCGACAATCTAATAAAGATTTTTTCAAAAATATGTATAATTAAATGAGGTAATTTATTTAATAATTATTAGTACATCAAAAATGTTAAGGAATGTTTCTGATGCAATTAAATGGCATGTGTTGTGTTGTGTTCTAATTACGAAGAACCAGAAGGGTTAATCTGAAACACCTGTTGCATTAAATCATAATAAAATTAAAAATTGTTTAATAATTGGTACCTACTGTTTAATAAATGTAATTTATTATCCATCATGTGCAGTATAACAATAGGATGAAAGTAATCTAGTGCGTAAATACGGTTTGTTATGTCTGAAATTCACCGACTTTGCTTCCGTTTTGTGCTTTAATCTACTCTAATTGACATAACACTGCATTGTGTAGTGTAATTATTACTTACTGTGTGTGTTCCTCTATTTTGCATCCCATTCCCAACACCAACTACCAAATCCAAGGTAGAGTATACTATACTAGCAGACTGTTTACTTTTGCTTACGGTGAAGTAAATATGAATGCAATGCTCTGACTCTGTTCTTAAGTATCATAATGTTTTACTTACCTGTTGTGAATTACTAATTTTCCTGACATGAACACATGATTATTACTTAATCTCTTCACGTCTCCATCATAATACACTGTTCTTGCTAGCGTTAAAGGTAACTTAAGGTAAGTATTACTGAAAGTGTCTCTCCTACCTAATATAACAGTGGACTGGATTGTGTTTTATTAGAGTGTTCCTCACGTTCAGCACGTTTGTTATGCTTTATTTTATTGTTCTAATTTATGATTACTAGATTACTACCAAGTACTATACTACAATACGTAAATGTAGTTGAGCAAAGCCGCCGTTTTGTTGCTGTAAATAATTGCTTGAATATTAATTAGTAATCCTGCTAATAAGCAGCTACAAACCTTTTGTTTTTGCAAATTTTTAATAAAACTAGTGGAGGATAAATCATTTGCAAGTTATAATTCCATGGTGGTACCTGCTTTAAAAGCGTATCACGGTGACTGTATTGCTTTATTACCTCATACTTCATCCATTTAGGCAATTGCATTTCCATATAATAATTTATTAGATGTCAAAAACTTTTAGTTTAGCAAAGTATACACCAAAACAAAACCAGGCCAACATGGTGGCGTTATAAAAAGATTTGACAATCAATGTGATTACAATTTACAATATATAGACTGATTTGAATACCGATATATCACAAAATACATAAAAACATGAGCAACTGGTAATTATGTATTGTCATGGTCGAAGATAATAATTTTAAATTATAGGAACCTTGCATTTTGTAAGTTGGGTACCTACGTAATGCTTATTGCTTAATACTATCTATTATCTATCTACGAATGAATCGATGAATGAAAGTCAGCAATTTGAAAGGCCTCATCCAAATGCTTTTCAAAAGTAAAAGTAAGTACCTTCGACATTCGACAGCAACAGGTAGCAAACAGAAAATGGTATTTTGTATTGTACATACAATTTCAGTAAAACTCTAGTAGAGAGTGAGTACCATCTACTTAGCTCAAAAGTAGAAACCGTACCCGAACGGTAACCGCCTATAAAAGCAACCAAAACCGTATGAGAAACCTTTTTATGTCCTTATTTTTGAAACCGAAACCGTATGGAACCGTTAAAAGATAAACCGGAACCACTTACATAATTTTCTTGTAAAGTTTTTTTCTCAACTGTAATGTTTTCTGAATGAGGTTCAAAGAGTTGTTTGAATTCAAGCTTATTTAAAATGACACCTGTGTTTGCAATTTTTATAGATAAGTAAATTCTCCTCGACGTTACACTTCCAATATTATGTAAAATGAATGTGCAAGGCTAGTTATATAAATAGACAATGTTTATTGGTGTCGGTTAATCATCAGCTCCTAATAAACCAAATAGAGGGTTTTCTAAAAATTGGCTTTGTGTGTTCTCGTTCAAAGTGGATTACTTTATATCTTATTATTATGTTGCCCTGGGAAAAGACTCTATTTTACTCGCTGCAGTCTATATTGGACCCTTGTTGGCCTTTACAGTGAATCTTCTTAGTTGCAAGACCGGAACCGCCAATATATCAAACCGGAACCGTTTTGGATCTGTCCTTGAATGCGAATATTGAAACCGCAACCGTATAAAACTGTAAGGTTGCGCGTTGACTCACGGTTGCGGTTCCTGTTTGCCACTCTCTAATACCTAGTAGGCTGCCAGAGATTTTTAAGAAACCAAAATAAATATTCTATAATTGTTGCATAAATAGAAGAATACAATGCTTAGAAGCTACTATTGCCTAGCATAATAGAAGACGTATTTTTCATTGATGGATATCATACAATATTTAGCACACCACTTTTTGATTTGTCTATTAAAATTGTATCTTTACTAAGCAATATGTTGGGACATGATGGAATGGAATCCTATGAATATAGAAAATGCGTGTTGTAGGTATGCATATATTTATAAAGTATGTACGTAGGTAAGATGCAAATAAAAAATCCAGAAGATAAATAAATGTTATCATATATAACGCCGGATTAATTTCATAATTCAAATATGTATGAACCATACTATTAATAGAGACAACAATTTTAAACCAAAATGTTTCCCATTGCCGGTGTGCATACATAAATTAATTTTGCAGCCATGTAATGCAGTGTAATAAACATAAATAATCACATCCACAGTGTTTATGCCATGTTACCTAATAGGTATTAAACATTCTTTTTAAGAATAACTGACGGGAAAATATTCTTGAGCACTATACCTGTTGGTAGAATGTTCACAAAATAAACAATTGTTTGCTTTCATTTGAAGGTTGACAGCCTTGTTCAGAATTATTAAACCGACGTATGCAAACAATGCTTAAAGTTCATGCACTGAAATAATTTTATGGATAGGTAAGCAACTCATATTGTATCTTTCATTGTACTGTGAGACATCTGTATTTAGCCAAGAAGATGAGATATCTTGTGCGTAACTATATATAATAAGTCGCTATCTTATTCACATAGGTATATCTGTATTTGTTCACGTATATCAATATCTGATCCTGTCTTTAAGTTTTGTTGTATGTATACTCAACTTCATGCAATTTAATTTGAAAATATTTTAAAGAAAATGGATACAAATAACTGATTGCGCAACATTTGAAATCCAACAATAAAGTAGTTGACAGTCTTATTCGATACAGTGAAGAATAACAGGAAGAACAATAATTTGCCAAACACTAATTCATCAAAGAGATGAGTACCAACTTGACCTTTCATTTGCTTCACACATCTTTTTAAGAACGTAGTATTGCAGAATATATAATCACTTAATTACCTACGGATGCATAATTACTATATTGAAACGCATTAACGCATTTTTTAATTTGCAGTTTTGCATGTAAAGATAAGTATTTATGTATATATTATGTTGTACGAGATATTACATACACGACCGGAAGCTTACCAACTTTTTTTAAAATTGGCTTATTCTTTTTTTAAATCATATTACTGCAATATATTATAACTAGGAGTTCACCTATGCAGTCTGTTTGAATAAAAATATAGCAGTGCAAATAATTAGTCCGACAATTAATAAGAACCCAATTATTACAAGATATCGTAAAATACTATATAGCATATAATGCTGCTTATAATTCCATTGGCATCTTGGATGACCTTTTATATTTATTGAAAACGTTTATAGAGACTTAACTATTGACAGCCAAAATATGGAACTTTTACCCAGCGACGAAATTCATACATTTTTCTGTACGGAACCAGTCTTCTTGCGTATAGGGTGTAAAACGTCATTATTTCCTAAGACTTATAAGTCTTATAAATATATATAAATATATTAATATTATCTGGCAGGATATGTGATAAGTGCTTCTAAAATGAGATACATGCCTGTTGATACCAATTCTACCGTAAATCTGGATAAGTGAGTATGTTAATTATGTTATCTACTTTGGTATATTAATGTGGACTGTCACAATAGTATTTGTATGTGTCTGACAGTAAACCCCGTGGGTATACATTATTGATATTTTGCAGAAGAGAGCCACAATTTTGAGTATACATATATAGTAATAATCAATTAGCATTCCTTTGTTAATAATACTGTGAGAACAAAGGGTAACGTTATTACTTTACTATTTTTAATGTAACGCTAAAATTGATGTATTTGTATAACTAAATATAATGTTTCTATTTACGAATAGACGTATAATTACATGGAGTAAATTAAATTGATTAATCTATGCTACATAAATATGCATGTTGATTAAATTTTAATTCTGTGTAAGTGTAACCTGCAGTAAGAGAGTTGGACATTAGTGGGAGGAAGTTATATCTGTTAGATGAATAAAAAGAAAATTTGCTTGTAAATAATTGCCAGTTGGCATTCAAGAGTATGTAGGATGTCACAATGTAAGCAACTTAATAGTAATCTTCTCGAGCTGAGTATTGTTAGTGATTTTGGAAGTTGAGATGATTAACATCGTACATCCGGTTCTGTTCCCATTGTCAGTCACTCACATGTACGTGTAGTGATATTAGTAGGAATTCAATGAATACCTGTACCTGTAAGTAATATTCCACATCTGTATCTCCTTTTGACTTTGTTGTTCACTGCAGTACGCTATAGGTTATTGTATGGTGTAGGTAAGTTTGCAAAACTTAAAAAATTGTTATACAATAGCGTTTACTTGGTTTGCTCTGCAAATCTGCAAACTTCAACATTCAAGTCGTTGTCCGCTACTCGCAACTGTCTGTTGTAGAAATCTATTACAGAAATGAATTTTATTTTCTATCCAATCTCTTAGCGATTGTTCCTCTGAACAAAGTGAAGGCAATGGCTTTAAGAAATATAACAATTAAATTAATTTATGTTATGACTTTTACATTGCCAGTATGTTCCATGCTTTTACCTAAAGTCATATTTCCATAATAATGCATTATGTATGTAGGTACATTCATGTGGCTAAAAGGATAATGCGTCACTACATGGAAGTCTATACTAATATGGTGTACTTATGTGGTTAAAGTTGAAACAAACTAAAACAGCATGCACTAGCGAATATTTTTCTTTTTGCCATTTGCGAAAATGTTTAATAGCAGTTTAGCAACAGATCCCATGATCATCTTCCCTGCTATCTTTCAGTGCCAAATTATTCTATACCCATTACAAAATTCACCTTGATCATGAAAGGACGTAACTTGTAATCATCATTATTTATGTCGCTTAATTTTTAGTTTCAGTTTTCGCAAGAGCTAACCGCAAATACTAGATGCTACACCACATCAATAGAATGGCCTATTTTTTACCTGTAAGCTAATTGCCTCTTAATGCTTTTTATAATCTGAGATGAATTAGATATTATGCTTTGCATTCCTGGACCATAACATTTAGGCTCTTGTTTTATATAGCAATCAAAACTGCATTTTTACAGAAATTGCACTGAAATTAATAAACCATATCACTCATCCCAAGGAAACCGCAATATTGTATTGCGATGTTGCATTCCTGGATTTAAAAAAGTTGTATCATCGATATCAAGTTTTACTAAAACATGAACGATTTTTTCGTTACTTTATTTTTGAGAAATCACACGATTACAATTCAATCAAATTCTGATTACAAAATATATACGTTAACAATAATACACAAAATTGGAGGTAAAACTCATATCAGCATACATGTCATGTACAAAATACTAGAGTTGAGATTTGTAGTTTCACTTTAAAAATTCTAACCGTAGTAACTACTGCTGATTCCACGGAATCCTCCATAGCCACGATTGTAACCTCCATAGCCTCCATAACCTCCGCCAATGGAACCTCCGTAGCCTCCGTAGCCTCCATAGCCACCGCCAATAGAGCCAAGTCCTCCGTAACCGCCATATCCAATTGAACCAAGTCCTCCATAGCCACCTCCAATGCCATGTGTAGTTGAATAGCCGCCACCGTACCCGCCGGTCAATCCACCGTAGCCAGCGCCGCCATACCCACCATAACCTCCGCCAAGAGAGCCATAACCTCCGTAACCTCCTCCAATTCCATGTCCTCCGGCACCGCCGATTCCACCTATTAGGGTACACGTGGATATTAGAACAGGGAAGAGCAAAGAATTTTACTATTAATATGAAAACTAGGGAAGGATGTTACCATATCCGCCATAGCCTCCAACACCACCAAAGTACCCACCATAACCACCACCACCAAGACCATGTGCAGGAGCTCCGTAGCCGCCTGCCAGACCAAGACCTCCTGTATATCCTCCGTAACCTCGGTTAAATCCTCCACTGTAGCCTGCACTGTATCCAGCATATCCTAAATTATGAGAATCAGCGGTATCCAATTCGCTACTACTCTCCTTTTTATTTTGTTGCTGCTTGTCGCTTTCAGCGGCAAAGGTAACGGTAGCGAAGGCACAAAGGGCAATGGCAACGAGAGACTGCAACAAAGAAACAAAATTATTCCAAACTTTTGGGCCTTTTTGAAAGCAACTATCAAAGGCAGAACATTTACAATATCTAATATAGTAAAACGAAAAGTTCACTTGGTCACAATAACTATAGACTGCTGAATATTCAGTGGTAGCTGTTGGGTTTTTAAGAAAGTTAATGACAGAATACTAATGCAACTTATATTTTTGAAAAGTATTTCTCCGAGGAAATTAAAGTGATACTTATACATCTGTAGTAACTGCCCGAAGCAATTTAAAACACTTGAGTTGTAGTTAACAAATACTTACGATAATTTTGGCCATTTTGAAAACTGGAGAGTACAGCTACTTATCTATTTCGTTTTAGCAGATATGCTTTATTTAAAAATTTATATATCGTTTGTTGGAGACTACAGTTTAGTTCTAATGTGAGTAGAGGAGAACTGATAGTTGAAGGGACTGAGGGTTCGTGCTTTTATACAAATTCAGAAAAGTGAACGACAGAGTCTGAAGACCACATTTTGGGATTTGATTATTCATTGAGATGGCAGTAATACTATTACTCATGTATAGCATGCACATAACATATTATTATTACCATCTCATTTGTAAATGGATAAATAGGAACAGAAGAGAGTGAGGAGGTTCAGAAGAAAACCCATATAAATGCATCAAAAATGTATGAAAAACATATCGCGTACTAAGTATTACATGCGTAATATAGTATTTATAAGAAATGATCACTGCGCTGCCGAAACAATGCAGCAAGGCGGAGATAGGATACATAACTTCTTCGTGTACCACACAACAGCGTAAGGGCTACATTCACATGGATAGGTAACAATCAGTCAATTCAATTCTACATTACATGATACGCTACATGATCTCTGTCTGCTATGATGATGCATTGCAATTGCGTATGCAGAAATTTGCACTCTGCTATGCTAATATAGTGTCCGTCCATTTGTCATGTTGGGGTTTGTGAAACTATACATTCTTCAATCACGACAGTAAAATTAATAGCCTAAATTTTATTCACTTCTTATGATGCATCATTATCTCATTATGTAAAAATGTCCAAATTACCAACACAACGCAACCCCGATTACATATCTCATTTCTCCAAAATAGACTACTTGGCGAAAGGACACGCTTAGGACAGTATTAATAGGAATGTGGATAATTCTGGGTAAACCTCAAACATCAAACAAATAAACTAATAAAATGGTTATTCTTCGCCTTCCGCATAATAGATTTTTAATCAGAATCCAGTCAAATTAAAACACTAAAGTGGTGATTCGCCAGCCAACCACGAGGTTTGCGGCATTATACTATTCCCAATTGGTGCTAATTATGTAATTTAAATTACCTTTTAGTGAAAAACTGTTGAAACTACAACCAAAAATGTACAAATAAAAGATTTTCCGACACTTAAAAAAGTACTTTGCGTCACAGGCCCTCTGCACATAGCTGCATGTGGGGATGAACGAGAGAAGAGAACTATCCCACGGAAAAAAGAAGTTTTGCTTCTTGATAGGGTTCCTTCTTCTTCTTGTCCTACGTACGTAAACGTAAACATACCTACACAGCTATGCAGACAGGGTACCGCAGTGGCGGATCCATTTTCAACTGCGAATAACTTTTGAATGCAACAATGGCGCACGACAAAATATTAGACAAAAGTTGTTCAAAAATGCGGCACCTTTCTGATTTGACATCTCAAGTTGCGCGCCAGTGTTGCGTGTTCAAAATATGGGGGAAGGGAAACATTTTAAAATTTGCCCCTGATCATTGAAAACTCTTTATTTTAGATGTTTTGCATTTTTTGAAATTACTTTACGTATAGATCAACCTTTCTGCTATTCTGAAGATATTCGAAATGTTAACCATGTTCCTACATTTTTCAAGGCAAGCTAGTAATTCTATATAAATATAGAATTACTGGCCGCTTTCCATCACAGGCCCAAACATACATCCAGTTAAGAATATCAGGATGTTTGACTTAACTATGGTAAAGTTAGTGTCTTTATTAAACTATACGAAGCATTATAGTTATTTCACCATGTCAAAATATTAAATGGTCAATAAATAAAATTATTTTATATTTTTTTCCAATTAATATTTACTTGATATAAGATACATTGTGATACTAAATAAACCGTGGTAAACGTTGTTAAAGAGGTAAGAAGTTGTACAGTTTTTCAAAATTCGGGGAGAATGACCCATTTTCGAATTTTTAACATCAAAATTCGAAATCAGCATAAAATGTTTCAAAAATCAATTATCATCCAAAATGTGGGGAATTTTTTCAAAATGCGAGAAATGATGTCATTCTACCCGAGGCATGTAGAATGACAAATGCTGAAATTTTTAAAATCAAAATTCAAACATAGCTTCCCAATTTTTTTGTAATTAATTATTATCTAACACGCGCGAATTATTTCAAAATGAAGGAATTTTTTACATGGAAATTCGAAATCATAATATAATATTAGTAATAGTCAATTACAATCCGAGATCCACGGAAATTTTTTCAAAATGCGAGGAATTTTTTCAAAATGTGGGTGACAAGTATTGTAAATTTGAACATCAAAATTTGAAAATAGCTTCCAATTTTTGTTACAATTAATTATTATTCGATACCGCACATTTAAAAAATTATGTAATTTCTATCATGGAAAACGTGGAAACAAAAATTTCGTGAATTTTGCTATAGAAAACGATACTAAATTTTGTGAATTTTGTAAGACACCGATCGACCGATCTAAAAATTTTAGTCTACTGTATATTAATTACAAATATGCAACATCTGCAACTCATTCAGGTGGGCTGTATATGGTGGCTTGGCAGTTTAAACCACTCTGTAATGCACTTCAATATTGGAATAAATATTTTTTTAATTAAAGTAATAAGTAAAAGTAACACATTCAACTTACAATAATTTCTTTGCTTCTTTAGATTTTTCTAGTTTGCTTTTATTTCCTTTAGACATTTACATTTACTGACGCTGGCCCTGGACAAGTTAGACCTGCAAAAAAGATATTGGAAATGGTCATAATATTATGTTAATCTTAAGATAGTTAGGATGTTCAGTCGCCGTCTTGTCGGCCAAAAATTCACGAAAAAGATCGTATGACAGGAAAGGTAAACACTGAGGTGATTCATTTGTTGGAGTGAATAATAATTATTTGGGTCGTGCAATTCAATGTATGAAATCGCACGACCTATATTCAAACTTAGCTAGTAGGAGTTTCTTAGGTTAATTTTAATATGTAAAAGTATAGGAGAAGGTAAAGGTATAAAGACTCCGTCTTTACTAATCCTAGAAAAATATAGAAGCACGAGACTTTGACTCCCACAGATAAGTCGTAAGTAAGTAATAATTCTAGCGTAGTAATTTTTGTAAGTTTTTTTGTCTGTATTGAATTGAAATGACATTTTGATAAAATAATTAGACCTGTATAATTTGAGGTGACCTGACCTGAACCTAATTTCAACCCGGGCTTTCATATCTGTGTCTAATTTGACAATCATTTACTACTGCTGCTGCTACTCACATTCACTTGCACATCATAATTGCACTGACAGAAACATTTCATAAAACTTTTAATTCAATTTATAACGGTCCCGAGTTTGAATTAATCTTTTATCATGTAGAACTGAACAAAGAGAACTTGATGTTAAATGTACCAAGATGAGTCTGACAAGGGTAGAACTTCCGGCTCTAGGGCGGGATCGACGGTTGGAGAGAACTTATCACCGATGGCTCCAGGGTGGGATTGACAAAGACAAAGACTTCCTTCAGAGTTTTTATAGTAGTGGAGAACAATATCGGAGAAATTTAGGTCTCGCAGTTCGGTGTCAATTGAAATGAAAGGAGTGATGAGGTGAGTTGCCTTTCAGTATACGTGAATAAACTCCTCTGTGACGCGTGTTACCTTATATGGTATTATTAAATGGAGTTCACCAATTGGTTTGATTCCGCTGGCGTGAGCTTTCGATTGGCCTGATCCTGATGAAGCCTTTCTATTGTGATGGGGGGACGGCGAGCCATTACTTCCTCAGCGATGAGTGAGTTATGACCTGCATTTAATGGGGATTTTCCATTGTAGTGGGTGAGCGGAGCTTCCTCGGCTATGAGAGGAATTGGACGACTGCTGGTGGCGTGATATCATTGGTTGTGTTGGTAGAGGTTCGCGGCTGTTGGTTATATTGATTAGCTAGTTTACACAAGAGTATATATTCGTTTCCCATAATAGTTAGGCCTGAGTTCTCTTACCCAGGAAAGTTTATGTACTGGTTAAGAATGTATTTACAAAATAGGAATGACATTACCTACAAGATTAGTGGACTTAACAAAGAATTACACTTATTTTACCAAGAGGTTGGAATAGAGTTCCTTACATAAGAAAGTCCCTGTACTGATGGAGAATGTATTTATAACATAGGACTTATAGAGCGTTCTTTACATGACTATTGATGTAATTTTTGATGGACTTATATTTATATATTACCAAGTATGCTGCTCTATTCTAATGTGGGTATATTTGGAATTCACCATCTGATGGTGAATAGGCATAGTGCATAGGCTAACATACGGATTTGCAAGCTAAGATACGCCAATCTTATGTGGCAATATTAAAGAATGACCAAATGGTTATTTTCGAAAATTTGCATGTGCTAATACACTGATTTGCAAGTTAGTATGTGCTAATCTTATGTGACGATATTTGACAATGCCCATTTGGTAATTTAGCAAATTTGCATAGGCTAATACACTGATTTGCAAGTTAGTATGTGCTAATCTTATGTGACGATTTTTGAGAATGACCAATTGGTAATTCAGCGAATTTGCATAGGCTAATGTACTAATTTACAATTGCTTAATCATTAATTACACTCACTCAATTTCACTTACAGTTACTCTTAATTTTAATAATCTAATTAGTATTTTAATTATAATTAATATACAATCATATTGTTGTCATAATATACGTTTTTATAATATTGCTACCGATTTTACTAGGCACTGCATATTTACTTTCAGTCAAATACGTATACATTAAATGTGAGAATGTATTGAGTGTAGAAATAGTACAGCAAAAGAGTGACTGGGATTTTGTATATCTACGGTATATGACTTGACTTAAGATGTAAGATACATTCAGATAAACTCGATATTGTTAGTCTAGATGAGCGACTTCTTATTTAGTTTATTGCTTTACATTGTTCAACTGACTTTCGCTAGTTAGACAAGTTCGCATGGCTTCGTATTTAGTAGTGATTTGGATAGTGTTTACTTACTTAGTATTCTAAATGCTTCTTTTTTAAACTTATTTACCCGACCTTTTTGTTTTCGATACTCACAATCTATACTTTTTTCTCGATTCCTCCTCCTTGCATTTCTTTGCATATTGGGCCATACAACGTTGAGAAAAACAGAATCTTTCTTTGGGATGCGAAACATCCTTATTTCTAGTATATCCTGTACAATTATAAACATTTAATAAAAAAGACTATTCTGATGTGTGTTAAGCTGGAATAACCTTACCTACACCGTTCCATTCCTTAGAAATATTTCTCAAACATTGGTTCGTTTTGGGTTGTACATTTATTGTTTCAACTTCGTCATCGTCTGACAAGTTAATAACTAAGTTAACAAATAATAAGTTATCCTTTTGCAGCTATTGCTGCTCTTCCTCAATTATTTCCTTGAGTTCCTGATGCTCGGCATCACTTTCTTCGTCAGAAAACGGCTCACTATATCACTAGGCTCTTCACCTATATCTAGCAAATTTGCATTTTCTTTATTTTCCCTGTTTATATCAGCATCTATTTCTTCGTTTAAGTTCGTCTGATTCTTCATCTGGGCATTGTTTGCGTTCAGATGTTTGGTCAGATTCGGCTTCTTCATCGGAAGTAGGTTCGCTTTTATGGGCCTGCGAAGTTTTAAGTCTGCGAACCCAATAGTCAGTTTTGCAGCAGTGGTGTCATATAGTAAATTCTGATAACGTTTAAATTTTTCCATGGACATCCGTTTCAAGCACTATAAATCATCCTTTGCCACGACGGAAACAACATAACTGAAAAGGGAAAAATTTAAGTAATTAAATTTAGCAGCCACCGGAGTAAAACTCAATGTCAAGACACGAGCTTGACAAAAGGTCTTTTTGCGGTTGGAGCAACAATAGTATTTTCTTACAATTTGAAATAAGAAAAAACGTATTTTTGGGAACGGTAGTTCACTTTACATGTTTCGTTTCTTCAAAACAAAGGGAATTATCAGCTTTCTTGTATTATCAACGCTCTTTGTCCTAAGAGAACTTATTCAGTTTGAACCAGGATCGGTATCTTTTTTATTGTATATATACATTTAAATATTGAAAACAGAAAGCTACTTTCTACCTACATTATTGAGTGTAATATATAGTTACCGAGGCTATTTACAGCAAGGTTAAACAGTAATATAAAAAACTAGAGATCAATTAGATTAGTCAATAAATGTCTTACAATTAATGATTATTAATGCAGTATACATTTTGTC